>JAWWMK010011753.1:0-23657 GCA_035047105.1 Galeopsomyia nigrocyanea
GGGGGGCATGTGTCTCACCGAGGGACACATGCTTTTTTTGACACAAATGGGCATGTGTCCCGTTTTCCAAAAAAACATGTGTTCTTTTTCAACCGGGATGCCATTGTTAAAACGGGGCGAAGCAAAGTTTCTATTCCAACTGGCAGATTTGAAATATACTTGCTCCTCTGATTGGATTTTACATCCATCGATCAAGTTATTTGATTGATTCCTAGTTTTACTATCGTGAAAATTCCTAATAACTCAGCTTCAATCTAAACGACAGCATTGAAATTCTACACGCGAGAAAACAATGACACGTCGCTTCTGACATAGACACAAACGACTTTGATAAAAAGCCATATATTCCTATGGAAAAAAATTCCAAACACGCATCCTTAAAGGCGATGAAATGAATAATCGGCCATGACTCGCGTTATATGCGAAAATTCCTTCAACCTACGCGCGTTCGGTGGCGAACAATTATTCCGCCGCGGGTTAAACCGAAGGTATGCGGTATAAAGAGAATTGACCTGCTCTGTTCATTGAAAGCTTGGTAAACGGATTTTAATTAAAGATTCGCGGTGTAGATAAAGCCGCTTGACTTTAACGTATGCGTTAAATATCTTGCCGGGATTTCTGTCTAATTCGCAATTTATAGCGTAACGAGAGATATGTTAATGACTCGTCGGATGAAAAAAAAAAAATAAAGCCGTGCGAATAAACGATTGAGACGTAAAAAGATCGGATACTAAAAAAAAAAAAAAGTTTGTGTATCGTACACGCGCTTTTCGATGTTCGACACGTTGCCGTTTCCGCGTTTAACAAGCACCTACACTTTAACCAATTACATTTTCCGACGGTGAGTATATATTTGTTCGCTAGTTTAACAAACCTTTATGCGAAAATCTCAATAATAATGCGAATAATAATCTCAATAATAATGCGAAAATCGCCAAACGAATAAATTAAATCTCCGTCGTTAATGAACGTATAATACACCGCGATTTTCTTCGAAAGCAACAATGGCAAAAAAAAGAGCTATACAAGCCCTCTCAGTAATACATACACAGTTTGCTCAAAAAGAGATAAGGCAAGTTGGCACGCTCTCCTAAGGTGAAAGTGCTCGACATATCGAAGAATTTCGTTTCCGTATCGGCTGCGCACGCCTTTTCCGTTCCTCGGTGAGTAATTGCCGAGCGCGAGCGGCATATATAAGCGGGGGTGTAATGAAAGTTTTTGACGAGATACATATGTTTTTTTTTTCTTCTTTCGATAAGTGAGATACGTTGCTGTGTAATTGTTTTCATTCGCGGACGAAAATGACTTTGTTGTTTTCCCGAGCTTGTTGATGTTTTTCTTTTAGCTATGGAGGTTTGTATATGTGACTGGACGAAAGTTTCGTCATAATTTATGAAAGTTATTATTCTATACTTCTCTTTTCTCAACGCTCTGATAATTTGATGATTCTAGATCGATCATCGTGTGAGTTGTTGATGGTTCTGTCTTGTTAGTTTTATACACTTTGGCGCGTAATTAATGTATAAGATAATGGTATACACACATATTATTTTTTTCTTTATTGTTCTTGAAAAATTTTACGTGCTGTATTATAATTCAATAAACAAGATGGTTATGTGGCACAAAAATATACGAAGACAATGGAAACAGATTTACTAGGAAAATCGTTAATGACAGACATAGCATAGCCGTCAACCGTCAAATTTATTGAGATCGAATGACATTTTCACTTTTTGAAAAGAAAAGATTTCATCTCCCATCTAGTGACAAACTTCATCACTATAAAAACTATGCTGTCTAGCTTATCTGTAAGAAATCCGCCGTATACATTCGAAAATATCTTCAAGATAATTAAACTTTACAGCACGAATACTTTTATCACTTAATTGAACGCAACAATGTGAAAGGCACGTATTAAATTTAAAAATATTTTCACAGCCGAGCAGATCGGTATCCGCACAACTATCACACAGGTATAAAACTCTAATTTGCGCGCCAAGAAATAGAAAAATAAATCGCTTATATTAAATCAGTGGAACGAGCAAAAATAAAAGCGCGAGCAATTAGTAAATTGAAGAGCTGCGCACACGCACAGGCGTGAGAAGAAAGAATCGCTGAAGAAAAAAAAAAGTAGGTCGTCGAATCGCATATATAGGTGATCTTGACCGTGAAAGTGAAACTCTCGGCGGCAGCAGCAGCATCATTGTATTCAACGTGCTGCGGGGATGCGCCGAGAAATGAAACGAGAACGCGCGGTGAGCAGATTGCGAGCAGTATATTATAGGATAATAAATTATAATTCAATGGAGCTTTTATAACGTCTATCATTCTCTTATTAAAAAAAAAGTAGAAACTCGCGAAACAATCGATGATTGAATTGCATCGCGATTTCCGTTGTTAGTTGTTGTCCCTCTCGTGATAGAAAGTACATAAGCCATATTGAAGAATTAAAAGAAACAAAAAAAAATAGCTTTCTCATCAATGTCAAAAAGCGCTGGAAGCTCGTTAAATTTTTGTCGTCTTCGGATGGCGTTATTACCGTGCGATTTCTTCGCGGAAGCCAAGAAAGCCTGGACTTTATGTAATTTATATATCTGTATATATATACAACACACTCACACACATATATACACACATATTTAAAAGTCGCTCGACGTGTATTGCTTGCGCAACTCTAACTATACTATATCGCATGTGTGTGTGTGAGTGTGTAAGTCGAGCACTTACGCGTACTGCAGTCTTGAGGATATATAGCTAAAAGTCTGTTCTGTTCTGTATATATATCCACGATCCGGATTCTGCGCTCTCTGCCCTTATACAATTGCCAACAACATAAGGGGGATTTTGTGTTCTATAGCGAACATGAGAGAGACGATCGCTATGTGCACTAGTGCTCGCGCTCGCTGCACGCGTGTATATCTTATTGTATCGTGGTTGTGGGTTGTACGTTTTGTATGGTAATCCAAGTGCAAGATCACGTTGCGGGCATGACGACGACGAAAAAAAAAAAACGTCGAAGGAATTCCTTGAATAGTTTTCGTAAAACATTGCTTCGGAATGTTACAACATTTTTAATGTGAATTCTTTCGAGAGAATAATAATTTTGAATAATTTTTTCCATCGAATTTTAAATGTTAAATTAGAGGAGTTGCTTAAGCACAACAAAATCAAGTTTGTTTAAAACATATAAAAAAATACAAGCAAGACGTGTACTGTAATTTCAATTATAAAGAAAGAATGAATTTACTTTTTCGGAATAGACATTTCGTCTTCCATCTAGCGACAAAACTGCTATGTTACTCGAATACCATTTCTATTACTCGAAATAAGGGTCGATTTAACATTTCTATATCATTTTGCTATCTTATCAATAACGATATATAATGCAGTGGTACGATAAACAATAGCCCATACACGATTACAACACACAGATTCCTGAGAAATATTTTTCAGCAACTATTTTACCGCGTTGCTAAAAAAAATCGATTTTATACTTCACAAAAATTTCAGAAAAAAATACTACCAGCTAAGATTTGAAACGAAATTACAAATGAATTACAACAAAAGTCGAATCCATCGTATTCACCGAAAATTGCGCTTTAACCATTTTGTCACGCGCGCGCGGGGTAAGAGAGAAAAAGAAGCCGATGGAAAGCCGGTTTTCTCGGCGCGAATGACGAAATGCCGCGCGCGCGCGCGGTCTTTTATTTGAACATCGAAAAGGTAAAACTGCGGCAAATATTAATTCGACTACGCGACGAAAAAAAAAAAAAATCACCTTAATTTTCGGCGTAAATTTTATTATAGGCGTGCGATTTACGACTAAAGTAATAATGTCTCGAGCGTGTAGTGAATGTTTACAACTATTATGTAAGAAAAAGTTCGAACGCGAAGCTGTATACAGTACAGAATTTTTTTTTTGTTTTCGTGCACGCGGTGATAAAGTGAATTTTAATCTTCGGATGTGTGTTGCGGAATTGTTAATACCGAGACGCGTAGGATTCTTTAATATTCGCGCGGTAATGTGAAACTTCGTTTTGAATCTTTATCCTGTAAGATTTTCCACCGATTGCGTAAAGTGCAGGTTGTTAATTAATGCTCGATCTAGATTTCAAATGAGTTAACGATTACGCGTACGTGAAGTAACATATTTCTTTGATAAGGGTTGGATCTCCATTCTAAATCTATATAAAAAAAATCAGAATGAACATTCCAATAGATGATTTATTCCTATAGTGTCGAAAGACGTGTAAATTGCTGAACGTTCAAGAACAAAAAAAAAAAGAAGTATCACCGATGCGATTATACAAAGTCAATGAACTGCGACGCTGCTAATTTTCATTATTTTTACGATCGTAAGAACAAAAAAATGAAGGCTTACAATAGAAATGTAACAACATTCTTCCGTTGGGAAAAATTGTACGGTATCAGTATGAATAGTACTCTGGAGAATTCGCATTGAAAGGCCGCTGTAAAACGGACGCCGTGCATGAAAGACGAAGGAAAGAAGAAAAAAAAAAAGAAAAAAAAAACGCTCGTCAAGGAAAGTCGAAAATAATACTCATTATAACGCAACTTCCTGGGGGTCCTGCGGCAGAGAAAAGACACAATTTCAAATTCTATAACACGATCAGCTCGCGCAAATATTTATACGCGCAGTGCGCGTTTTAGATCGCGGCTTATAATGTCCTTTACATAATATAGCTTTTGAGAGAAAAATGGCCCCTCCCGAGTTTATACGAGTTACATAAATCACATTGTGTTCATTATACGATATATACGTATACGTATTAGTGTCGCTTTGATCTCGACTTTGATATTTTAATATTTAGATTAGTCGAAAGTTCAGAAACACCACGAACGTTGCGCGCGCAAACGATTGTTTCACAAGGGGTTTATTTGCATGGGATCGGTTTTTTTTTGGTTTGGTTTGAAGCCCTGAAATTTTCTTGTGCGCCGCGCTCATTTTCTTTCCGCGAATGACAGGCTTTCGGACAGTTTAAAGTCGGAAGTGGACCTTTCTTTTGATTTCTTGCGTGATCGAACGATTTCGATTTAATTAGGCGTGTTTTTGCTGTTTTTTTTTTTTGGCGGGGTGGAGTTTTGATTACGTGCGCTGTTTTCGAGATCGTGAGTGAGATGAAAATAGGACACTCGAGAGAATTATGCATTTCTGTTATTGATCGTTCGTGAACGTTTTGAGGTAATCGTAAACGCAGCATTTCAATTCGTTTGCTTTAATTGATAGTTGACAAGTGCCTGCGCAATGAATTAAACAGTTAAATTACGTATAAATTAATATTGCTTGTTGCAGTGAATAAATTGAAATTTTCGCAATAATTTTGTAGTTTAGAAATTCTTATATGGTATCTTATATATTTATTTTTAACGACAGACCTAGTAAAGAAGTGTTTGAAAAAACGAATAATAGGAATTTCCTATGAGTTATACTCTAGTTACAAAATGAAAACGCTATCGTCAATCTTATACAAACTACTGCCCTACTTTCTAATAATTTAAAGTTACACTTAAAAATTGATGTATCAATTAAAATTTTTCAATTTTAATTAAAAGATTAAACAAACTATCGAATAAATCGAATAGGCAAAGCTCGCAAGATCAAAAGTAAAAGCACAA
The DNA here is from genome assembly GCA_035047105.1 of Galeopsomyia nigrocyanea. Taxonomy (NCBI): domain Eukaryota; kingdom Metazoa; phylum Arthropoda; class Insecta; order Hymenoptera; family Eulophidae; genus Galeopsomyia; species Galeopsomyia nigrocyanea. Next base: position 5,638 of record JAWWMK010011753.1, read on the forward strand.
TTGCTAACTATCGTATGCACAATAATTAGCACTCTTATTTCTAATGAATCGTCTCAATAAATTTTAAAAACCAAAAAAAAAAAACACAACTGTAGTGAAACTCATCCCCGCAATAAAAAATCAAATCGCACTTAATCATTCCTCCCTACGCCGAGTCATAAAAAAACCCATTGACACCTCTATCTTCCCATCGCTCATCCTATCGGTCGACTACAATCACTGCCGCGACGCATCCTCTATCTCGCACACTCGCGAACGCGCGGCAAAATTCGAAAAAAATAAACGCACTCTGTACTTACGATGAATGCAGTGCGTGATTCCATTGTCACAATATAAAAGAGTTATATCTGTCAATGTATGTATGTGTTTGCGATATTCACGAGTCGTGTCCCTTGGTGCACTAGCGCGGGCCGGGCAACCGCCTCGAGTTCTTATACTTGTATCCCTCTCCGCGACCAGAAAAACCAAGTGAGCGCTCTCTCTCTCTCTCGCTCTTTCTTTCTTTCTCGCTCGCACTTGCCACAGGCTCTATATATCTCTTGCTGGCCACACTCAGCGCGTGTATATAGGTACACTTTCCTTCGAGCTTATGGACAAACACCGACCATTGCACTTACACACCACCTGGCGAAACTGATTGTATATATCCTTTGAGTTGACAGTCGGTTTGTTAGATATGACGCGATAACGACTCGCTATGGGGATTTTTTTTTTGAAAGGTGGCGTTTTACGAGAGGGTACCCGAGGATTCTCTTATATTCTCTTTTTTTTATTGAGTTGTGCCATGAACTGGTTGTGATAAAAAAAAATTGCATTCGTGCCAAGGCTGTGCGCAAAATTCATTCATGTCATTAATTATTGGGCAAGTGTGTCGTCATGACTTAACGGTTAATCTGTGTTTTTAGTGAATTTAAGTATAATCATTTCGATGTTAAAATGAAAGTGACAAAAAAAAATTGACACACAGAAAATGGTCTCGCCAAATTTATACCTTAACTACTAACGTTTTTCGACGCTGTTGAATGAATAATAGATCCTTTCTCCATATACAATATGAATCAAAACAAACATTTTCTAAAGTATATTGACGATCAATCACAATTAAGACTAGAATTTCCCAATCGAAAAGTTCGATGGCATCGCAAGAGGAAAAAAAAAAAGAAAAAGAAGCGTACGTTTTAGTCGAGGAGCGCGTGCTTTCTATATGCACGCCGAGAGAGGCCGATGCGTCAATGAAAGCATAGTGATTTGCTTTCCGCGAAAAGTAGACGGTGAAGTTAAACCGTTAACAGACACTCCTGGCATTTTAAGTGCAGTGTTAGAATACACATGCTTGCTATAACGTCGACTTGTCGATGAATTGATAATTATGGATCTTAAAAACATCGTGAATTTTATTTAACTTTTTCGTACACGTCGCGTATAACACACAACATACACACAACTTTTTACTTTCGTAAGAAAGAAAGTTTAAGTTTGCTGAAGTTTCTATGCATTAGATCAATGTTAGCTATATATATATATATATACTCTGATTTCGAGAGAGATTATTATAACTCGAACCAGTTTGAAGATTAATGTATTCACGGAAAAAGTAGTTTCTATGTCGAATGGTATTATGATTGTACCATTGCGTCAATCGAACTAGCTGTTATAATAACGCTGAATTATGACGAATCGTTAGATACTTTTTTTTTCTCGCGATGTTACATTTGCAATTTGCGTCTTTTTTTACAGAATTGCGGAAAAAACTGCTTAAAACTTTCACCGTGTGTATAGCTAATAGCACGGGCGTCTTTAGAATTTTATTTGTGCTTTCTCTGTCTTTCTCGAGAAAAAAAGAACCCTGAAGCTTCGGAATAGTAAACAAAATGATTCAATACGACGTGCGGATGCATTGCTTTGATGATCGGAAAGAAAAAGGGAGGTGCGCTACGAATTTTAATTAGCTTAGTTGATTCTTACTTGGGTCTTTTTTCTTGTTATACCTTGGAGACTCGAGTATTTTTGTATGTTTCTGATGTTTATGAATAGAAAATATAAAAGGAGTTTATGTTTTAAATAGTTTGTGTTAAAAAATAAGAGGATTAGAGTTTAGCAGAAATATCGTAAGTTATTGAGATTTTTATTTGTGATGTTATATACTTAAATTTTTTTTTTTTTTTGCAGACAGAGGGAATTCTTGAATAACTGTGTAGAATGCTAAATAATGGAATATGTATAAAGTAATCTTAAAGCAATATTTAAAAATGATTATCGATATCTGATAGCAAATGTGACGGTATCTAATAACAAATGTGTAAATTATTATCATGAGTTGTCTTAGTGGGCAGAGGCTAACACCAATGGATAAATTTGCCCGAAACAATGATAAGAAATACATGAGAATTAAATACACAATAATATATTGTAATCAGTTCATTTTTATACTCAACAAATCAAACAATTTTGAATTATAAAAGAATTTTTCTTTCTTTCTATAAACGATAATTGAAAAATGTTTGAGTTGTTGAATACGAAAGTTTATTTGTATAACTATTTTCAGATAAGAAATAAAGTACAACCGAACTAAAATCAAAATTTCTTTTTTTTGCTTGCCTACGCAACCAATGAATCTTCAGCTGACCGGCTCTACACGCACTGCACTCCATAATATCCCTTTCTTTCGCAGGACATGAGACGCGATGATGAGGGACATTTTTTTTTCAGAGATTGCACTTTGTGGTTTGTCCGCGCCGACGCGTGATTGGAAATGTGTGTCGGAATTACGTAATTTTATTTTTTCTCTTTTCGAAAGAGGCCAATTTGAATATAAGAGAGCCCCTACTTGGATTAGATTGAATAGATGATTGATTATTAGAGACCGTTATTACAAACTCTTTAGTGTAATAGAGTAACAATTAACGCTAATCGTTTTGCGCATTGTAATTAAAGTTGCGATGAATAATTGTTTTCAAAAGAAGGAAAATCGTCTGTGTGTAGGACGAACGAAACGAAACGTGCAGCGAGATAAACATCGAGATTTAATTTCTGCGCTCGAAATGGCAGTTGATGAAAGCTTCGACGTTCCTTTTTTTTCGATCGACTGTCATTGCGCAAACAATGTGCGCTGATTTCGTGACGTAAGAAGACGCACTGCACGCATGCGAAAGTGGTTTAAGGATAATTTCAGCCTTCCAATGCCATGCCGCGGGAATACGCGCAGAAGCGGCAAGTGTAATAAAATAACTGCGATTTTTTTTAAATCGGCTTATATGTGCCATTTTATTTTTTTTTTAATGCAAGCAGTTGACGTAAAAAAGTTTTATTGCCAGCCAATTATATTCAATTAATTTTGCAGTCTGATGAGCGAAGTAAAGTTGAATATGAAATTAACGCAATTATAGGGTAAAGGAAAATTTAAAGTATGGATAGATCTCTGGTATGTGGAAAAATATGAGGACTTGAAAATGTATATACGCCGTGAAAAATTCGTAAGCGAAAATGTGTGTTCGGATTTTGTAATCTTTCAAGAGACTACTTAAAATTTAAGAGCTTCTTCTTTTAGAACTTTCGAAACAAAGTTAAATATATTATTTTCTTGCAGAAAGCTTAACTTTGAAATACATAAAAGGCTTACAACTGGTATAACACACTTTTTCTAAATAGATAATGTAGTGTATTACAAATTTTTTTCTTTCGCCTATTTTTTTTAAGTATACCAAATCCAAGTTCGCACAAATTAATTTTTGTTGTCATTGAGTTACTAATCGTGTAATGCACATATTAAAAAAAAATTTGTTAATAACTCCCTGTATACCTCAATGAAAATATATTTTCACATAAATCGTTTTTATCACATCTGCAATAAAAATTTATAGTTCTACATATCCCATAAAGCAAAAGTGAATGAAGACGCAAAGAGAAACAATACAAACAGCTCCGGATACAACAAAACAATTGAATGCGTCGTAATAACGTGTATAGATATACGCATAAATCTCTTTGCGTATATATATATACATACGCGTTTGCAGGACATTCATTGTCAAGCCGTTAAATTCGCGCCGCGAGTGGATCGACTGCGGTATAGACTTGGCTGCAAGCTTGGCTCGCACGACGCAGGGGGTCGCGCCAGTCTTGATACTTTAGCATCCTTTGAACTTCTCGGAATCGGCGCTATTTTACGATACTTTGGTATATCGTATGAATGTAAATCTTTATGCAATAAGCTCTGTTTTGCAAGCCTTGTAATTTTCTGCAAGTTATTGTGATAAGCATTTTCACGAGAAAAGAGATTGTATGGCGATATTCGACAATTTTTTTTTTAATTCTTTATTGCGATGCGTAATGGTTTTATGTTCTTGCCTTGGTAACGATATACTTTCTTCGGTTTAAAACGTTCATTGAAATGAGTTTTGACAAGTAACTGATGAAAACCACTTTGTTCGTTACGTGCTGTAGTGTTGTGACGCTGGTGATCGGTATTACACACGTTCGATTTAATTGTTGCGAAATGCAAATGGTTACAGTAATGTTAAACTTGTTTGCTTATCAAGGATCCAAGTGATCTTCATCTTACTTATAAAAAAATACAGGTTTACGTTTCTCAATACTATGCAGAAGTGCAATATACTTTTTAAAAAATTACGTTGATCCTTTTAAAAGTTTTTTGTTTTCAGTTATAAAGATTATAAAAATATTTCATAGTCACAATAAAAGTTCATATCGCCAATGTAATGCATAAAAAAAATCTTTAACCGTATACAAATCTCTCAGAGAGTGGGTTAGCAATGGCAAAGCCCACTCGCAGTTAAGTTTCTGTATATATAGTACGTTGGGCGCATCTCGTCGTTATCATTTTGGCTTTTATAAACCAGTTTCTCGGCCGCGCGCGCTGCGCCAAGAGAATCTGTGCCTATACAGGTCGCCCCCAGCTGCAGCAGCCGTAAGATATCTTCGGGCGAATGCGTCCGCCGAGTCGTGATATTCGATACCGAGTCATTTTCGTGTACTTCCCAATCATACCATGTGGGCTTTTATTCCGTAATGCATACCTGATAATATCACACGCTGGATTACGTTACTCACACTTCACTTAAAAAAAAAAAAACTTTTACTCGATAAAGCCTTTTAAAAAAAAATTTTCAGAACGTAACGTACGAAATAGTGATAAAATTAATTCGAAATTGCTCGTTGCAATTTATGTAAGGTGTTTTATCAAATTTTTATTAATGAAATACGAGAAATATCTGTCATAAAATAGTCATACATGCGATTACGCCGATGGATTATCTTGACATTTTATACATAAAACAAAAATCCATTGATAGACATTAATAGTCCCATGAAAATTTCAAATTTTCGAGACGTTGCAGCTTATATAAAGTCAAAGAAGTTTCACACTTTCGTCTCGTACCGAATGCAATTATTACCAACGCGTAAAAGCAAGTCAATATTAAACTATAAAACATCTCAACTTTCCTTACATAAGAAAACCAACAACCTCAGGCATACGATATTTAAAATTAGCTCTAGCCTCTTATTTCCCTCTCAACGAAAGAGAGAGAGAAAAAAAAAGATCGTCGCGAGATTACATCTACCCTCTATATAAGTATTGTTTCCCTCATACGTGGTGTTATCCACACGGCAAATCTCGACGATTTTCACGGTCAAGAGCGTTCGTGCGATCGGCAATAGAAGACGACGACGACGAAGACGACGACGTCGTCGTCCACCTACGTGGGTATATAATACAGCTTTGGTTATATATCCTTTCTCTTTCTCTATCCTATAAGGACGAGTTAAAGACGGCGGCGACGTTGCAAACCGGTTTGCTTCCCCCGGAGAGAGAAGGAGGAGTGCGCCCTCGCGTTTTTCCGTGCCGCGGCGACTCTGGTTGCTGCTGGGCTGCTGCTGCAAAACCATCTATGCCCAAGGTATATATGTATGTGTAGGGAATGTCTGTGTGAGTGCGGACCCCGAATTCTTTTGCGAAAGAGAGGACGAGGAGAAAGATTGACTATATATAGGTTGGGATCGGTGACAATCGAGCCCTTGACATTGATATTTCTGCGAGATCGCGCTTCAACGTTCGTTGTGCTTTCTCTCTCTCTCTCTCTCTCTCTCTCTCTCTCTCTCTCTCTCTCTCTCTCTCTCTCTCTCTTTCTCGTCTTTCTGTCTGCCATGGAGATCTTACGGAGATGTGGATTTTTGACGGAGATGGTGACTTTTTTTTTAAATGTCTTGTAGTATGCCTGATATTATCTCATTGGTATGTGAACGTTTCTAAGCATAATTTTGATTTTTAGTTTTGAATAATATTGAAGTTAAATTCATAGCTTTGGTGGTAGAATACCTTTTTGTGAGTTACAGAAGCAAGTATAATGACACAGTTAACATCAATCATCTTCATTTTTAACGATTAATAATATTCTTCACGCGATACTAACTAAAATAACTATTTTATTAATTGCTCTCAATATCAACTGCCAACGTTTATTTTGCTATATCACCACCACAGATATAATCTGAAAATATTCCAAAAAAATTTCCTGCACTACGACAAAGCGAAAAGGTGAAAATAAAATAAAATAAACTTACAGAACTTCGTAGCCAGAATACATGGCAAAATATATAATTTTCAAGCTTCAAGCTCGCCAGCTCAATACCCCTATTCATAATAAACTCGTTCGCATCGCAATTACGGCGTTGATAAAAAGGCGAAAAAAAAAAGGAAAGAAAAGTGATAAAATTTCCACGCACAGAGAAGGAACGAAAAAAGAAGAAGAAGAAGAAGAGTAGAGAAGAGAAGAGAAGCAAAGAGTAACGCAACTAAAGGTATGTTATTCCCTGGCAAACAAGCGAAGAAATCGCTAGAAGCACATAAGCCTTTTTCTCCCCCCGCGAACTCGGCTGCGTGTAATCGCTCACGCGTGTATATACACACACACAGACACCAAGACACAGACAGAAGAAGAGATGCTAGGCTGTTGCATTCCAAGTCTGCATATAGTGGTTGGGTGTATAGCTTGCACACATACACACACACACACACACACACACACACACACACACAGCAACCAAAGGGAATCGACGAAGGAAAAGGCCGCCACGCCGCGAGTAAAAAGTTATTACCTTGGCCTTGCCTTGCCTTGCCGCGCCGCGCCGTCGAGAGCGTCGTTGCAAACCTCTTGCTGCAGCAGAGAAAGAGAGAGAGACACGCAAAGGCAACATCGCATCAGCTGATGCAGTTGCATTCTCTATGGGAATTCACTTTCTGCACGGACGAGCTCTGCGAGAGAGAGAGAGAGAGAGAGAGAGAGAGAGAGAGAGAGATCGGGCAAAACGATGCTATATCCTATACCCATTTTCGCTCGGAATTCCTTTGGCTGCTGCTGCTGTCAAGCTTTTGATGCGACCAGCTCGCGCGCAGGGATAACGAACGTCATCCAATGGGTTTTTGTGTTTTATTTTGTTTCGTTGATCGTCGTATATATAAGAAAAGCTGCGGATTCACTTTGTTTGCTTGTTTTTTTTTTTTTAAATCTTGTTTCAGCGATTATATAGCGAAGCTCGTTTCGGAGTTGAACATTCAATTTATATATCGTTCGGCTGTACTATAAATAGTCTTTTAGCCGAACGTGTATGTCGATCTTGAAAACAACCAATTACAGATAAAACGTTGGCTTTGTTGTTAATCGAGGAAATTAAACGAGATTGCAATTTAACGCACCTTGTGTGATTTTTCACGATACATTGCTTGTCTGACCCAATCATGTACTTATCACTTGAAACTCAATATCGCCAACACTTTTCCACAATTGCAAATTGCACTATGGAATAAAAAAAAAATTTTTTAATTTGGCTTTTCGAGCATCATAAGCGAAACAATTTTAAAATGATTACGGTTGTTGACTTCGTATTAACTATCATATACATTTATGAAAAACCAGTTTTTGCAGATTGATCGCCTAGCGTGTGTGTATGTACATGTGTGTGTGTATGTGTGTGTGTGTGTGTGTGTGACACTCGCTTCAATTTTACGTCATTATGAAATTCTCAAATGATACAGGGGCGACGCGACGAGAATTAAAATGCGTCCGAATATAACCGCGGGATATGTAGTATAGCACAAGAGAAAAAAAGATTGACGCCATGCTGCTCGACTCGAGATTCCTGCCGTTGGACGTTTTTTTTTTCCTGTTATCCCTATTCCCCCCCTTTTTTTATTTGCAGTCTTCCTTTGCACGCAGACTTATATACCTCTTTTGGTCTTGTTGTCCTATCGTGTGTATATACGTGGATGCAATTGAAACTGTCGATTTAAAAGGGACAGCTCGTTAATTACATCAGCGCGCCGGCTAGATATGACGATCGACGGAAAAAAAGTGATTTAATTTGAAATATAAGTTTTGCGATTGCGTCGCGACGAATTTGATTGTCTTTCTTTTATTATTGTCGCGCGCGTGCGCTGATTTTCTTGCCCGATGAGAACTAGTTTTTGCCGAGGTATACTTCGCGGTAAGTTTGATTTTTCCGTTGAATCATTAACAGGTAGCATTAGGAATAAAATGTATATCGAAAGTCTTTCTTGGATTTTTCGTGTATTTTGATTTTCTTTGTTTTAATGGAGATTATGCAGCGAATTTTAGGGACATGACGAGAGTTTTCCTTTTTTTTATAAGTAAACCATTTTCTTTCAGTTTTACAGAATATGAAAATGAACAGATAGGAGATAACTTCACATTAATATAGTATCAATTAGGAAGATTTACAGCAAGAAAATTTGAAGAATCTCGTAAGGCATGTTAATAACTCTGCATCTAATTTGTGAAGAAAATAAGATTCCTGTTAAATATAATGCAGCACGCGATATAGTTTCACGCAGAATCGTTACTGTCTTCATCGCAGCGCGACTTGTATATATATATATATATAACTCCATAAAGAAGCGAACAACAAAGATAATCACAGCAACGGCACGTCGCAGATATATCGTCGATCCTCTCCTCGACAAAAAAAAACAGAAAAATACATACACAGAGAAAGAGAGATCAGAGCTTATAAGGGTCCGACACAGAGAGTTGCCTTCGCTATCATCGAGAGAAGGAGACCAAAAAAATAGTCGCCTTTATCACTAATTATCCAAGCGAAGATGGCATTCCCTAAGAAAGAGAGAGAGAGAGAGAGACTGGACGAACTGGATTCTCTGTTTTCTTTGCCTACTTCGGACGAGACGCTCTTCTCTTCTCCGCGCGCTCGCGAGAGAGAGAGAGAGTTAATCTACGACGGGTATACATCGTATAAAGGATGAGCGAAGCTCGCGGGGATGTTTTATTTAACGTTTCCAAGTTTCCGAGTAAAAAGCGTATGACGTCTGTTGGAAAATTCAATCGCAAGAAATCGACGCGTCGCCTCTCGTGTTCTGCTGCAAAAGTCACTTGGTATTTATGGAGATTTTCGCTTGTCGCGAGCGATCTTTTGTGCACTTTGCGTTAATTATAATAGTTTTTTAATTTATCTTTATCAATTGCTGAAAAATTTGACAATTAAAACTAAGCAAATTCTGAAAAAAAAAAATTACAATGAATGTAAATTATTATTATACGAGCCATAAATATGTAAAGAATCCCATCGAAACTCAATAACATAAAATACTGATACCAGGATGGCTTAACTTTAATGCACGTAAAACTGGCAGTGGCATGAACTGTACTTCAGAGTAGCTCAGTATATCCACTGTGAAGTTTTTATGGAGAACCCCCATTCGGTTGCTGCAATATGTAAAGTAAGTTTCAAACGATCGTCTAATTTCTTTAAAAGAAAAAAAAAACGCTTTTGCTGTAAAAATAAATCATGATACCGATACCAGCGCTACCAACCACATTATAGATAATATTATACGCGTATTTCTCTCCTGGTATATCGGCGAGCAAGTATATTTTATATTTTGCAGTATATAGTCAAGAAACACGTAAAGGTCTGGTAGCTGTTGAGCGGCGGCGGCGGCGGCGGCGGCGACGCGTACACGCACAGGTGCGCTTCGCTAGCGCAATTTATCGAGGACGTTCCCCCTTTGCTAAAGTCAGTAGCAGCAGCAGCAGCAGCAGTAAGCGCATATAGGGCTCGCTTATATAGAAGTTTCCCCGCGCCACCTCACCTCGCGGCGGTATAGTACGAGGCACTTGTATATTTTGCGGCAAGCAGCAGCAGCAGCAACGCGCGGCGCCTCCCTGGCGTATATATAACATATAGGGGACAGTCTCTCACCTGTTGTCGATTCGCGAGGCTGCTACTATACTCCTGCTCCTGCTGCTTGCTTGTTTGCTTCTCTTCGACGATTTTCAACGTCCAACCTACTGGCCCCCTTTATTTAAAATTTTTTTTTTCGCTTCGTTTCCTTCTGCTATTCGGCTGTTTCAAGCGCTTGGTCATGGACTGTACATTTTGGTGGATTTGGTTTTTAGGAGGTAAGGGTATTTTTTTTGTCTATTTTAGTTTGTATAGGTTATCGAAATGTGTGGTAAATTGATTCATCAGAAATATCGTTGTAAACTGGAATCGTCAAGGTTTTAATCGGGTACCACGACTTAATTTGCATAATAGAAAAATATAATCAATCTTTGCAGACTTTACATTATCAGTAATACTCGCAGTTTTTAATGTTATACAAAATCTAAGGTGGTATTCAATTAAATTCCAATCTAAAGTCTGCTAAACATTTGTATAAAATCTTTTTTAAACCGCAACAATTGGAAATAATTTTAACAACCGTCTGTGAAGCTTTCTTTTCTACAGAATTCCCGGTAAAACTCAACGAAAACCAAGGTCTGTTTTTTTTTTTTTGCAACAAGCCATGGCCGTCATCGTTGGCTTGGTATGGTGTGTGTGTGTGTGTGTGTGTGTGTGTGTGTATGTGTTTGCGCGCGCGTCGAGCGCGAGCGGCTTTTTCCCATTGTCGGCGCTCGCGCGCGGGTGAAAATTACGACGAAGGCCAAAGTCAGAGCGCGTTGCCGCCCGCCGCCGCCGCATATAATATGGGGGAGAGAACTAGGAGAGGAAACGGCGCGAGACAGAAACGGAGAGGCGTGCAAAACTCTCTGTTGAAGAAAAAAGAACTTCGTCGAAGGGAGCGTGCGAATTTTTCGTGTGTATCGTTTTTTTTTTTGTTCTTGCATGCCCTTTTTTTATTGCCTTACTTTTACAGAGTACTCGACACTCACGTTTTTTATCTTTTCTTTTTAGGGTATTTTGTATAATTTTGCTTCGTGGATACTATGTAATTTTTTTTTATACACAGAGGTTTATCTCTTTATTGACAATTTTTTCACTTTATTCTTTTGTAAAACCATGATTTCTTGGAGTTTGTTTAACGTCGTTTTGATTAAAACTTCACTTAAATATTTAGAGGATTATTTTGCATGTGTTTTTATCGGTACATTTTACAAGTATAATTTGAAGTAATTACGAGCAAGGTCAGGAGGTAAATTTAGCTTTATTCGTTGTAGCGTTGAACATAATTACGGTTTTTAGGTATTTCCGTTGCAACAAAAATTATACCTCCCTTCGTCGAGTTTCAAATTAACTTGAAAACGATTCTCGCAATATTTCTAATGTTTACTTCACCGCCAACTTAACGAATTCATTTAGTTTGTTTTTACCTATCGATCGCCAATCAGCATTGAATTTCCATGCGAAATTGTCCTTCCAAGGTCTCATCAATAAACATCCGCAATTTTAGGGGGGCGCGAGGCGGAGGCGAGGAATCGCGTCGAACGTGCAAATTAACCTTCTAAACCGCGCTATATCACATGATCGAGAAACCGAGAGCCCGCCAAAAAACTTTTTCAAAAATCCTCTCTCCAACCGCGAAAAAAAAAGAAGTACAAAAAAAGACACGAGCCGAGGGACGATCGGAAGATGTTGCAAAAAACAAAAAAAAAAGCGAAAAAAAAAGTAGGGGAGGGAAGCCGGCTAGACGCTTGGAGAATTCGACGATGATGGTGTGCGCTTGCACACTCACACAACGAAAGAAGGCAAGCATCGCCCGCGCGAACAGTCACGTGATTTTACATGCGGCTCTTCTGCCTCTTCTTCTTCTTCTTCTTCTTCGCCGTATGGACTTTCACTTCTTCTTCTTCTTCTTCTTGTGCTTCCTTCCTCTCTATACCTTCACTTTCTGACCTTCGTTGCTATGCTGAAGGCGCGATAAAGAAAATTCTCACCTCTTCGCAACTTCTTCAAGGTGACAATTCCAACTATATATTCTTTCAAATGAAAAAAAATACTATTACATCCAATTTCTCGTACTAAAAATCAAAGCTTACGAACGTTTAACTTTTGCCAAAGCACAGCGTGATATGTAGGCACGACCTTGATGAGAGAGAGAGAGAGAGAGAGCGCTAATCTTATAATCTCAATTGCCGGCCGGCATGCATGCATTTTATTCGTGTGTGTGCGCGCGCGCGCCTATGGAATTTATACATAATAGATTACAACTATATTCCGTATTTCGCAAACGACGTCGAGCGTATTTTAGACAGCTCGCTCAAGGTTGAAAAGAGATTTTACAATTCTCCGATTTAAATATTTTACAATGCTTAGATCGCTCGATTGAGTTAGTCTTCGTTAAGGTCTCTTGATATACAGTGTCGCTTCTGTACAAATCGAGACAGTTCAATTCTCATTCGTAATGTTCGTATGAAGAAAAAAAAAATTTGCGAATGAGAATGCAAAAATTTTCGTTTGAAAAGTCGAGCTGTATATACAAAATAAAAGCGTCGAGTGTGCTTGGGATATATTGGTCTTGCAATTTTCTGATATTCAGCAGCAGCAGCAGAACGGAGCGAAAAGAAGCTCTTTGCCGAGAGAGCACCACGAATGAAGAGGCGAAAGAAAGAGAGGAACAAAACGACTTGGAGAAATAAGAAACACACGAAGCTCTCTCTCTCTCTCTCTCTCTCTCTCTTTCTCTGCACGAAGCGAAAGAGAGAGGGAGAAAGAGTATGCAGAGCCCATCAGTTTGTCTCTTTACCCATTATTCTCCTCTCTCTCTCTCTCTTTCTGCTTCGTGCAGAGCGGCGGCGGCCGGCAGCACTCCACGATCCTTGGCCGAAGAAGCCGCCGCTTGGCTGCTCTCACTCGTCGCCCGGCGTCCTTCCCTTACGCTACTATACATCCACTCCATATATACTTCAAAGTTCTCTCTCTCTCTCTCTCTCTCTCTCTCTCTCTCTCTCTCTCTCTCTCTCTCTCTCTTCTAATCTCTGACTCTCGCTTTTTCACGCTTGAGAGAGAGAGAGGGCTTTTCAAATTTTCCCGCGCCGCTTTTCTCTCCTTTCATCCCCACCCCCGCACACTATCGCTTCGTTCAAACTTACATACCGTGTGCAAAAAAGAAAGAAATTATATACGTCTTTTTTTTTTCTTTTCTAAGCACGCCCGAGCGAGACTATAATATGCCGCGCGCAGACTTTCGGTTTCGCACACGTGTGACCTTGAGAGCCAGTTTCGGTGAGCCTTTCGAAGTGTGAGTGGGTTTGTGATAGAAATGTTTCGCATGGCGGTAAGTGATTGGATATAATACTACTACTACTCTCTATCTCTATCTCTCTTTCTTTTTATATGACTACTGTGTGTCTTACTGTCTCTCATGCTTGCTGAATTTTCTCTCGTTCTATTTTCTTCAATTATTATATACATACGGATGAATCGAGTTCTTTGTTTTATTTAGTTTTTTTTTTTTACTTCTCGCTGACAGATATGAACTTCCTGTTCGATCATCACTTGCGCGTTCGTCAGCGGTGTGGACTCACTTTGAATTCGGTTTCGTTTCGTTTGTTAGAGCGATAATGGTGATTATTGTGTATCTGGTATATAAAGTTGTTTCTTTTTCTATACGAGGAAGCTTTTTTAGTTGTAACAATTCGATAAAAAAAAAAGAAACTAGAGGGGAAAAAGACACAAAGAACAAGATAAATATGCATCATTCGACTATTTTAAGAACACGGCACTTCCGAATTTTTTTTTTCAACCTTGATTTTGAGAGCACTCTCTACTGCCGCGAAACTAACTCTTTATATTTTCGAAATACTTATGTAAGAGCGTATCATTCGAAAATAGCTTTACATTTCAAATTTATGCGTGAAAAATAAAATCGAATTTGCTTGCTAAACGGTTTCTCTTTCTACAATAAAATCCGTCAAAGTCGTGTTAGCCTCAAATGTAAAATGGTGTCTGGTTTAAAGATGAAAAAATATATTAGCATTCAATGCTAACAATAAATCGAAGAAAAGTAATTAGAAATTGTATTAATTACACATAACTTACTATCATAGCGCAAGTGGTAAAGTAACATTCCCGTCATTATATACATTTGCAGCAATAATTTTATGCCGCCGCGTTTAACAGAAAACCGTAAAAATGAATAAAACGAGAAAAAAGAAAGAACTTTAAAGCGCCTCTTTAAAATTATTCCCATTCGAGTTAAACGCTGGCAATTATTCGAATTAAAAATGAAATAAAAGAAATGGAGCTGGCGGTAAAAACAAACTCAAAAATCTCGCTTGTAAGCAATTCTCAAGGCGCGCGCACGTCACACACACACACGCACACACACACACAACTCGAAATATATCCCGAGCACATATTGCAAGGCGAGCGTGCGCATAGCAGAGCAGCACTCTTGGCTCTGGAAAGAAAGCGAAAGCGCAGCAAAAAAAAAAAAAAAAGCGCCATCCTTCGAGCGAGCGCGTAAGAATGCATTTTTTTTTTGAGGGGAGCGCGCGGAGGTCTGAAAAAGGCGAGTATCGAGAATTGCATTGTGCATGATCGTATTAAGCTATAGTTCGTGTATAAGTATTCGTCTGTTGGCGAATTGTAGCGCGAAACTCGTTTTCTGCGTGCGAAAGAGAAAGAGAGAGAAAGAGAAAGAGAAGGAATATATACCTGCCGCGTTCACACACACACATACACATACACACATACATAGGCCAGACGCAGACTCCGGTCAAGGTCGTACATCGCTTAACGCTCGTATACTCTTTTTTTTTTTTTCGCGGCTGGCTGGCTGGCGCGGCTTTCCTATACCCGGTGTTCCCTACCAGTAATGTATGCCGGAATATAAGGGCCTGCGTGACGTCCGCCGCAAGCCTCGGCTATCTTTAAGGACTACACACGCCTTTAATTTTTTTTTTTTTTGCTCTTTCGCGTCGTTCAATTTTATGCGCTTCTTCTTCTTCTTTTTTCGTTACTTTTGCTGAATTCGCCTTTGAATAATTACTCACGTACGCCCATTATGCGTGTATACTGTGTGAAAAGCTCCTCATATTCCGCGAAGTGCAATTAAATTAATTAAGAAGCTAAAATGCAAATAGCCGTGGAGTTATTTAGCTGCGATTAATTGCGGATAGTACGTTGTCGAATTTTTTTTTTTCGCGTGTTAATTTGAGGCTAAATAATGTTTTGTTGGGAATTCCAATTTCATGTGAATTTTTCATTTGCAATTTTACAACAAATCAATCGTATATCATGATATGTTTATTGTTTGAAAGCTTTTGTGTTGCATAATCATTGTCAACGCGACTATTTCCTCCAAGCGTGTATCGGCAATTCCAAGTAAACACATTTTATTATTCCGCAGACAGAAAAAAAAATTAAATAAACGAGGCATCGAGAAGAGGAGCGGGACTCGGCAACAAGTGATTTCGAGCGATTCAACCGAGCCCGACGAGCAGAACGGAAAAGTGTATACGAAAGCAGGGGAAAGAGAGAGAGAAAGAGAGGCGTAGAACACGACTACTGCAGCGGCAAACAGCAGTGGAGCGCATCACATCAAGCCCCGCAGTGTGCATTAACGCGCAACTCGCACATCGGACGGACATCGACGTTAATATTTGTAACGAATATATTTCGTATTTTATTTTAGTTACTATGAGTATTTTATTGTTATCAATCGAATGTAAATATTTTTATTGGAATATTTTGATGTTTCAGATTTAGATAACAACTGACTTCGTGACGTATCAAAGTCTGGTAACTCCACCACCGTTGGCGTTTTCAATTGAGTGCCAATGGGGTACGAGTTTCCTTCCGTTGATACGTTAGCCAGCGATAATTGAAAGGCCCTGCAATCCACAAGAAAAACGAAGCAAAAATAAAATATTCCGAAGACTTACTCGGTTATATCAAATATTGGTGCATAATGGCGTGAATTTCAAATCAATGGTATTCAGAGCCTTTGATTTCGGGTAAACCAAGCTTCCAACGCCGAGCTTAACTTACATTTAACTTACACTGAGGAATACTTGTCATTTGTAGTTTTTGTATAAATAATCCAAATTGAAATTACTTTTGACATCCATATTTCTGCAGTTCATTTAAAACATGACTCATCAAAACTTTCAAATTAGTTCCAATATTATGAAATTCTATACATGTTAGATTAGGTGACGTACAATGATGAATAGTGAAGTATATTTTTAAGCAAAAAGCTATCAAATGCACAAGGAAAATAATAAGTGAAGACAAAAGAATCATGGATTATTTATTTGTGGTCCAATATTATATAACTTGCTATAAGTATTCAATACCATCCACACACTTGTCAAGTGAACTTTTGATTAGTTCATAACCAAGTATTTTTTATCATATCACTGCCTTTTTCGCCAATCATAACAGTCGGTGCATAAGCATTGCCTTTAGTAATTTCAGGCATGATTGAATCGTCTATTACTCTCAAACCATTTATTCCGTGTACTTTCAATTCCGAATCGACTACTGAAGAATTATCTGTTACTGGACCCATTTTACAAGTTCCGACTCTGTGATTCAGTGGATTAAGATTCTTTTTGATGATACATTCGAAATAAGTATCGCTTTCGAAATCGAAGTTTTCGCAACCAGCTTCAGGCTCCTTACTAAACGTGAAACCCCATTTTTTCACTGTTTCTGTCTCACCAAGTTTGCGAGCGAATTTCATTCCTTCGATTATTACCTTAATGTCTCGAGGATCTGTAAGGTAGTTCATCTGAATCTCTGGCTTACCTCCACTGGGATCAGTTTTGTTGAGTTTTACATAACCACGGCAACGTGGGTCGATCAATGTTGGACTAACCTTGAGGATTCGAGCACCAGCGTAGTAGGGTGCAGGAATATTAGAATCCTCTGAATCACTTTCTGCGAGGAATTGTATGTCAGGTACGCCGGGACGTTTTTCGAATTTGGTCTGATAACGCGCGATGATACTCAATAGACCATTCATCTTCCACTGACTTTCTCGTATAGTCATCCAATAAACCAGGTCATTCCACATGGTTTCAGTAGCTACGGATGAAATATTCGTCTCGAATTCGAAACTAACTGCCAATGCCCGAACATGATTATGAAGATTGAGGCCATCAGGTAAATCTTTAATGACTTTAATGTTTAACCTTTGAAAATCTTCAGCTGGCCCTATTCCAGAAAGTATCAGAAGCTTGGGCGAGTCTATGACTCCTACCGAGATGATCACTTCCTTTGTCGCGTAAGCTTTCTTAGTTACCGTTTTTTCACCATCAAAGATTTCATACTCAATACCGATGGCGTTTTTCGTTTCCTCTTTAATGATAATCTTGGTAGCTGTGACTTTAGTCTTAATAATGAGATTCTCCCTTTTTCTATGAATGGGTCTGATGAAAGCTCCGTTTGAACTCATCCGGGATCCATTGATAGTATGGAACTGTGCACAGTAAAACATTTTACTTCTTTTCGGGACATTACTTTTTTTGCCCGATACTTTTTTTGAGTAAATAAAATTCGGAAATTTACTTAATTTGAATATGAAGTTTCTCATTTTGAGTAATTATATTTACTCATTTGGAAAAAAAGTATTAATTATTACTTAAAATGAGTAAGAAATTACTTAATTTGAGTATTCAACGGTATTCGATCAAAAAAATTTTAATTCAATTTAAAAATGTGTATATCAGCGTTGCCGCTGGAAAAATTACGTCTAGGGGCCCGAAAATAGCCCCCTAGATTTCTCGCTCGATTTAGTTGGC
>JAWWMK010011764.1:0-23655 GCA_035047105.1 Galeopsomyia nigrocyanea
GGGCACGTGTCTCACAGAGGGACACGTGCTTTTTTTGACACAAAGGGGCATGTGCCCCGTTTTCCAAAAGAGCACGTGTTCTTTTTCAACCGGGTCCCCCCTTACTATTGGGACCGATAATAGAAAAAAATAAGAGAGAGAAGCTTCTGGCGTATATACGGTATAATAATCGCGAGCGGACTGGCAAAAAAAGAAAACAAAGCTTTGTGTGTGCCTGCATGCACGTAGGAATCTAACGCAACGTATAAGTAAAATCCGATCCCGCATACGACCCCCACCGATATACGACGACCTTATGTCACACTCTTTCGTACAGATATATATATAGTACATACCCTCCCTTTTGCGCGCGGCGGACAATCCGTATTATTCTATACCTCCCCCCCTTAGTGCATTCTCCCGAAAATGTGTACATGCAACTAGCGCGGGTATATATAGTTTTGCTAGCATCCTATTATATACGCGGAAAATGTATGCACCCCCTTTCCGCTCTTTTTTTTTTATCACGCGCGAACGTTACATTGGATTCGTTTTTTCTTTGTCACCCGCTTATATACTGAATTTTGTATAGATATTATAGTGCGTGTGCGTATAGTTCGCCCAAAGCGAGTTGTTATCTTTAAGGATTTTACGTGAAGGGGTGTTATTGAGCAACGCGATGACCAATCGTAATTACAATGTGTGTGCGTGTATGATGATGGTGACGCATAGGTCAAGCATTAATTTCATTATACACAACCGCGTATAGGCGGTGTGCGGCGATATGAATATGCAAAAAATAAAAGACGCCTTGTCACTTGCAATTACGCTGCGGTTGATCTTGATTTTCCAAGTGGAGATTGTACGAAATCACGATGACGAGAGAAGAAAACAAAAAAATATTATTTTTCACGAGCTTGTTCAACTATTACGACGATGGAATAAACTTGGGCGTGAAGAGATTTCGATATTTCGATGGATATAAATCCAAACGATCAATTTTTATCTAATATTAGTGTCAAGCGCAGAGTTAATCCAGAAAGAAATCCTGCGACGCAACTATTCGAAATAATTACTCTATATGGTCATAGACAAACAAGTATAGCTTAACTATGAGAACTGCGATACTTACGTCACGCAATAGTAACATTTATTCGTGAGTATTCATATAAGCGAATATGTCGCGTATACGCATATACGAAAATGAAATAAATACCGATAACTGCCCCTCTACACCTCAATTATATATCCGTTATATACCCAGCAATTTAGCAGTATAGACCAGCGTTTTGTGTTTTTTTTTTTTTCGTTCGGATTCGTAAAAAAAAATACTGCAATTATACCGCACGCATGTATCATTGAAAACGTTCGCCGCAAAGTACTTTTTCGTCAACTTTTTTTTTTTTTTGGAGTATAGGTATATAATTGCAGATCCACGTGGGAAAAATGGTGATAAAATTGTTTCCCCCGCGCGCGGCGCGGAATAAAATCCGAATAACGTGCAAAAATAACCGAAGCCTCCCGAAAGGGGGTGCGGAAAGAAAAAAAAAAAGAAACGTTGCACCCTCCATCCATATAGCGATAAATCATCGAGTTTCGCGAAAGGTCCGTTATATATATAGAAAATACGTTACGCTCGGCGCTAATCAAGCGTCGCGCGAGCGCAACAAAGAAAGATATAACTTGCGTACAACAAAAGCGCAACTCGCGCGCGCTCAGCAAAGGTGCAGAGTTGTCCGCGTATATATATACAGTAGCTCGAGCGTTTGTTTAATTAAGCAACCGTCAAAACAGCGTCGGCGTATATATGGGCAGGCGGCGCGGGCGCTTCGTGCGTGTGCAGTGCACCGAATCTCGACAGGCGTTCGCCAAACCGAATCTCGATGCGCGCAGACTCCCCCTCGCCGACATATATATACAACTAAGGGGGGTTAAAGATTCGATCGACCAATGGCAACGTAGGGGCGGAGCAATGGTCGTTTTAGTGGTGGGGAAAGGACGCCACGCGTCTCGCCTGGTAGAAGGGATGCAGCGGCACGCGTCTTGTCCAAGCCAGGCGAGCGACGCCACCGGCAGTAGTCAGTCTGCTCAGAGGCGCGACAGCGAGCGCACGCACAACAACTGCAATGGCCAGGCCCAGACATCGGGGCCCTGCAAGCAGGCCAAAAGCGCAAGGCTGCGTCTCAACAAACTCACCACCATCTCCCGTTTGCGCCGACCAACATCAACCGGCAAGGTGACATCTACTCCTGTAATTCTTTTTTTTGTGGATTTGAATGGAGTGGAGGAACACCACTTATTACATCCCACTGGAACTGGGACGTGCGCAGCTTGATCGCAGCACATCGCACATCAAGCAGTATGGAGTACAAATTTTTTTATATCTCGCTGCTGTCTCTACGCCCATCGACTTTCGTTAATTTGACGAACTGTCGAGAGGATTCATTTTCAAAAACAAACAACTACAAGCTACGAGTGTGGCCAATATCTAGTCACGATCGATTATATCTAGTCAATCAAACACAACTTTCTTAAGAATTGGACATCGACATTCGTTGGATTCTGAAAGTACGTCTTTTTCTATTATTTCACGCACGCTAAATATATCGATTTCACTCGAGCATGTAAGTAAGCCTGGATATTTACTTATCATCAGAGGTTTTAATCGATACGTAAATAATATTTGAAAAAGCAAGACGTATAAACATCATCCAGCAATCAAACTTTCTAGTCATATATATCATCTAGTCATTTCAACTGCGTACACATTAGCAACTATATCATTATCGGACAACTATTGTGGATTGGAAGCGATCAGGACCGCCTGCAAGTTCATCCATAAGAAGACACCTTCTCAACTGCACCAATTGATTACACGGCTCCATGATACACGTACAGGTGACACTCGAGATCAATCAACAATTCATTATTTTCAAATGTAAATTCGTACTTGTAAATCGCTGCGTCATACGGTTCTATTGCTATTTGGCGGTTCGCTCGATTTTTTGAAAATTAATCTGCACGACTGACTAATTACCGAGAGTCGATGGTTCAAGCGAATTACTGTACACATTAGTGAGATTAGATAGTAAGCTCGCGATTATACGTATCAATCATATATAAGCAAAAGTACAAGGATAAATCTAGTCGATATCGCGCACAGTCTATGGAAATCTAGTCATTACTTTTAGTTTATTTATCTCTAGTCATTTGAAAATTGAATTAAGAAGCAAATTTAAAATCTAGTCATCAATCAAAACGAAAAATCTAGTCTTCGTCTAGTCATTATTACTATATTCGAGTCAAAATTCAAAACGGTGCGATTGCTAATTATAATTTAATTTTTACTTTACGATGGGGAACAATCAAAAATTTCGATAACATTAAGTAAAAGAGTGGCGATTTTCTAGTCCGATAAAATTTAATTATTATCAATTAGTTTTGATAATGTCAAAATTAGATAATAGTAGCGTAGCGTTTGAGCCATTAAACCATACGGTAACATTCCTATAAAGTAGCGAGTGTAAGGAAGTCAATTACATCGAATTTCTAGTCATACATTTAATCTCCTTAGCGTTTAAAAAATTGAATCTAGTCATTATATTATAGAAACAACGAAATTTTCTAGTCAAACAAAATTCATAACATATACCCGATGGAGTTATAAATTTTTGTTAAATTCAGTGATCGATAACTTTTAGAATTGACGCATTTTTAGTTGAATGCTTAGGCAGGCCACTCCTCACATGCAATTATTTTAATTTGTGTATAGAAAATATTATCAAAAACCAAAGTTTAATTGATAACATGAAAAAAAAGCTTTGCAAAATTTTATTCATCCAAAAAAAATCATAAATTGTATATTCTTTTGTGCATAGTGTACATATATTACCATAATACATATACACATTCATTTTCATTATTCATATTATTTCAAATTCATTAAACTAGCTGACACTGCCGTGAATATGCTGCCATACAGACCACGAACCAAATATGAAGTAGTTTAAGTTTCTTATTTATCTCTTGAACGAGATTTCTCAGTATTATCAGAATTAAGTTCATTTATTTAGCTTGCATGTATGCCTGTAAAAAAGCATCTAGTCTCTTTACGTTTAAGTATTAATTATTAGTTCTTAACCCTCGGGAAATGTGCCAGTAATGACAATATTACGTATCACTTACTTTTTATCCAAATTCACCGAAATAATGATCATCTAGTCAGTCAAAAAAAAAATTGTATAACACCAAAAATTATTAAGTACGAATTCTTTCAACAACCAAATTTCGGTGAATCTTATAGAAATGCCAAAAAATGCACAAAGTGCCTAGTGAGACAAAATACAATAATATAATTTAAGTCCAATACTTAGTCTAATATCTATTATTTGTACTTCATACTGCTAACTTACCAAATTAAAATGAAAATGCTCCAAGGCAGCTAAAGTATTTCACATAGAGAGAAATCACAACTGAAGATTAGTATATAAGCCAAAGAGGCCTTTCGATCGAAACTGCAATGCATTTTCAATGTATAAATGCATTCGTCAAAACAACATCTACTGAATGAAAATGTCTTGCATTCAAAAAATCGATAGCAGGCCTTCCAATTCTAATTTCATGGTAAAAATCAGGCCATCCGTCTTTCTTTAGAGTAAATGAAACTACATATACGTAATAACATTCAGAAGGCTGTGTTTAAGTTTGTTTCAAACAATTGGTATGTAATAGCCTATAGAGATAGAACACTATTCGAGCGGACCTGCCCAAGTACAATATACGAATATAGTTTATCCAAAAACTTTCAAAAGTCAAAAGCGCTCAATTCGTTGAGGCAATAATTTTGATTTAAGTATATGTTTCTAGTCATTTAGTTCTTAAATTAACGTTTAAGTTTCAAGTAAGCCGGCTGTAATAATTTAGGAATTTGTGTGTCTGAAGAAGCGTCTGCGAAGCGATAGTTTTATCTATAGTCTTAGATGTAAGTCAGAGTAATATATGAAAATATATTGAAAGAGTGTCCTCTAGTCACAACGCTCATGGATAAAAACTTGAAAAGCTTGTCACTTCGATTAATTTTTTATTTTTCAAGAAGTATGTATGGTCATTGAATACTTTGTCGTTTATTCTTTGTTTGACAGCCTAGTAGAGTGAATCACTGATCTCAATCCATGGGTGATCTAGTCAAATAAGTAAAGATATAATCTATAATAGCGTACTTAATAAGTGATCGGAGCCACTTTTGAACTGCATTGGTTGTATGCACAATGAAAATTTTTTTCATTTTGAATGCAACAGCATTTACTTATAAGCGTATCATACAATATTATTATAACAAAAAAAATTTGTATTTATTTATTTGACGATAAAAATGTTTTTGCGTGATCAACCAAAACTTAAATTTTTGTAATCATGTTAGATTATAAATTTTTGTGTATATGTATGTCTTGTATTTATTGTCATCGATTAATTTCTCAATGTAATAAATCTTACGTGTGTGTTATATAAGTATCTGTTTAAAATATCATGTGTGTTTATGTTTTATTCTATGTATTTCAATTATAATCAGCGTAATTAAAACTTATTTATTGTACTTGTGTTTTGATTGAATAAATTTTTGTGCACTAGTCAATAAGAAAAAAAAATTAAAAAAAAAATAAATAAAATTTTACAATAGTCCAGATAACGGACTTTCTACATTAGCAGACATCGGACGTCGGACGCCGGATGTGCGCGGAGGTGTAAAAATAAATTTATTGTTTCACATTAGCTCATAAAATCAAAAACAATTTTGTAAATGGTTCTTTTGGACCAGGCACAAACCTTTGGCAAGATAATAGCAGACAATCAATTTGAATTTTCACCTCCGTGCACGCGTCCAACGTCCGATGTCTGCTAATGACAGAAAGTCCCTAACAGAATATTGTACTTTATAAAAAATCTATGAAACATATTTGCTCAACGATTTTTCACATCCTGGCCGTGAAATGTAATACTGAAAGACAATAAAATAGGCGTTCACAGATATCTGAAATTTAGTTCTATTTATTCACTCTGCTTCATTAGAAATTCCTTGTGAACTTTCGCTACTACGAAAAAATTTTGTTCAAACCAAGCAGTAATTAATTTTTTTTTTTAATAAGATTTTCTATTCTGATTTCTAAAGTTGATGAAATTGAAGCCTGTAAAAAAATACATATACAGTCAAAATGAAATTTAATTTTAATTTAATAGGGGATTTATTGGCTCACAAAAAATTATACATTGCCATCAAAATGAAATTTATATAGTAAGTTTTTTATTGGCAGAAATTTTACAGGCCACAACGCCAATGCAGCAGCGCCAAACAAAGGCGCGAGAAATCAAAGTTTGAATTACAGTAATACAGTACAAAAAATGTAACTTAATTATAACTAGAATGCGAATACAGTTTAAATAATAAATAACTTAACTAATTGCAGACGGTTTTTCGTAAACAACATTAAATAGATTACATAGAGAGGGAAATATAACAAAGTAATAATTTGTTAATTTTAAATGTTGATATCAATTTCTAATATGAAATCTGATAATATATAAATAATGTTTTCATCCATTGTGGTTAATAAAGAGACTATCGAGAAGGGTCCATAACCCATGTATTTACATAGACTTTTGATCATTTTTACTCTTTGTTTAGAAAAAATATTACATTGCCAAAATATGTGCTCAATAGTGTCTTTATCTTTTCCACACTTGCATAGATCTGATTCAACAATTTTATATTTAAACAAAGAACTATTAAGCGATGTGTGACCGCTTCTTACACGATTGATAGTTGCAATTACTTTTCTTGAAAGATTTCCAAATTTAAAAAACCATGGTTTTTTGTTGTCATTGTAATAATTTTGAAAATAAAAAACACCTTTGGAAGTACTATGCTCCATTAGAAGCTTTGTGGATTCTGAGTAACATTCTGATTTGAATTTGCTAATAAGATCAGTGTATGGTAAATCTCAAAATGAAATTAATTTTTTAAATTAGCTGGCGCCATCTTGTGGATTATTAAAATAGCTCTGTATGAAATGAAACTTTTTATCCCTCAGTTGATAATAAATCTGAAAAACGCAAACGAATTTGAAAAATGAAAATTGGAATTATTTTTTTAACGGGGTTAACATTTTTCATTTTATTTTACAATATATATGAACTATAAAGATGATTAAGCCGAATAATAAACTAAAGTATGCCGAATATAATTCTAAGATAAAATAGATAGTATATGAATTCAGGATTTTATTATTTTTTTCAAATTAACAAATTGTACATACTTCACAATTACTTTATTTATATGACTAGTTCAAATTAAAGTATTTTACTGTACTATACTTTAAAGACGTATAATACTAACCGTAACACGTATATTTCAAATTGTATCATCACTGAATGTTGCATTATTGAACAATATTGTGATGAATAATGTAACATTTAATGCATAAATGTTTGTTGACAAGAAAAAAAATTGAAATGATGAATCACATGTAAAAATAAAAAATGTATACGATTTTTTAAATAATGACAAACCTGCTATACTTTTTTCTTTATTGCGTGAATTGCTAATAATATTATCAATTTTTTTATTGGAATGGGAAAATTCCATTTTCTAAATTAAAAAAAAAGAATGACAATGTTATACTGTAGGCAGCGATTTCTTAAATAAACATTCGACAAAGCATCGCTGCGTATGTATGCGAAACAGCTACTACTAGTAAATTGCGCAAAGTAACGTTGAACAAACAGAAACGTTCAATAAATTAAACTCACGGGTGAATACGTAAAATACTATTTTGGCGCGCAAGGCAAGAATCAAGATCACACGCTCTCTCAAACTCTCGCACATACACAAACATACATCGACTAAACACCCACATATCACTGATACGTTCCGTTCATCTAGTGTATACGCTATATAGTATAGGTTAACATAGAGTTGTGCGCGCCTCCTCTAATGTTATTATTGACGTTGAATGTTGAATGTTATGTGCGCGACCCCCCAGTGTGGACATCATCGTGCTGCATCACGAGGATCGTCTCAATGACTAGAGCTCATCGACGAAGTCAGTGGAAACTTTCGCAGGAGTGAATATCAAAGCGAAAAAACAGACTTCACGTACGCGCGAGACGCACCACACGTTCAAGAGAGAAAGAGAGAGAGAGAGATAGGAAGGGAAAGTTGCTGATCAAGAATAATATAAAGCTTCCTACATTATTGGATGTGCAAACACACATACGCGCGCACCTTATGCTCGTTGCGATTTTGCGAATGCAATTTACACTCACACAAGCTTAGCAAGATAAATACACACGAGAGCGCAAGTTGCTTGAGAAAGAGAGAGACGGAAGAATTGACAAGGCTGACCGACAGAGGGTTTCGCTCACTCTCTCTCTCTCTTTCTCTCTTTTGCGTGAGTGTCGCTGCAAAAATTTTCTAACCCCAGCCTTAATCGCATCGTTTTAACATCGTTAATCACCAGCGTATCGTCAAGTTTCTACAACAACTCTTAGGGCGTCCTGGACAGCAAATTACGTCGCTATCAAGTGGCTTGAAATCAGTGTAATTTCGAAAAAACAAGGAAGACATAACCCCGAAATTGATCAAAAAAACAAGCAAGACTGACCTGTTTTTATTGTTTTTTCGCTTGTCAGTCATTGTTCCAGATGAATAATCGAGTATTACAATCAAGAAACTAGTATTGCACAACATTCTTGCTGTTTGTGAAAGTTTAACTTGATTTTATTCGGTGAAATAACACAGTGATACTACAAATGCAACCTTGCGAGTAGCTTGTTAGATATTACTCTCAACAACAACAAAACAAATGACAAAATGCAAAAGCAATACAAAACTGAAAGATAACGCTTAATAACAAGTCTGTTTTTGAAATTACCTCAGTAGAGTATGATAATTTTTTGTATAATGCTGGCCTAGATAGTTGTGTAAATAGATCTTCAACAAGACGCTTATAAAATTCATCGTGTACAGAACTTGGCTATAATATAAGTAAGTACAGTATGTAAATCTTCTGCAAATATGGAAAATCATAATATTCCGAGTGTACTAAGATAGAATGTTTACTTTTTTAACAGATGAACATTGAAGCAATCCAGTGTCAAAAAGTTTCATTCATCATGCAGGCAGTTACTCATAACATTAACATTGAATCTAGTCCAGCTGATTAAAGAAGGATTCGTTAGAGTTTTAGTATGCAGTTTGTACGTGGAACAAAAAAAGTATTAACCAATGAAGATCCTAAATTCCAAACAATCCAATATGGACAATAAATTGAAGTTTGCGGATCGCTTTAAAGTGTTACTAAATTCGGAGATCCAAAAAGGCATAGATCCATACGTGTTTAATGAAACGGAGCAGCAACAGCTACAGACGCAGCAGCCACTTGTGTCAACGGGTGGCAAGAACATCAAACTAATAGCTCCAAAGAATTCAAAAACACCCAGTAGTAATAAGAGTAAATCGAAAGGCAAGTGCTTGAAGACAAAAGTCAAAGCAGAGCCCATGCCAATAATCGGAATAAAAACCGAGCCTGGCTTGAGCGTGGCTGCTGTTGCCACTGCAAACAACACATTCAAGCCCTTTCATCAGTCACCGGCGTATCAGGCAACGCAGCAGAAGCAAAGGTACATCAAGAAGCTGCAACGATTAAAAGCAA
This sequence comes from Galeopsomyia nigrocyanea, assembly GCA_035047105.1. Lineage (NCBI taxonomy): Eukaryota > Metazoa > Arthropoda > Insecta > Hymenoptera > Eulophidae > Galeopsomyia > Galeopsomyia nigrocyanea. Next base: position 9,687 of record JAWWMK010011764.1, read on the forward strand.
AGCGCAAAAGCAGGGACCACACTTTGCAGTACTATCCTCGAGCCGGCGATGAGATATCCGACAGCGAATCGAGCGCGGACGAGCTGCAGACGTATCAACGCCACTGGTACTCCGGAGAATCGGATCCAACGTCGGCCAGATCGAGTCGCTTGGCTCAGCTACACTCGCAGCTTCAACGGCAGCTTCAGCAGCTGCAGCACGCCGACGGCGACGTGAAGAGCGCGCTGAAGGAGAAGACGCGCTGCCTGCTGAAGGCCGCTCACCAGGATCCGAGCACCACGGCCCGGATACTCAGCGACACCAATGCCAGCGCGAAGCTCGTCGACGGCCCACTGATACTCGGCGGTGCTTGCGGCGCCGAGGGTTGTCAGCAGCTGTCGCTGCCCTGCACGCGACACTGCTCGCGGCACATAATGATGAACCCCGACCAGCTGCTTTTCGAGCACTGCACGGCCAAATTCAGCGACAACACGCAGTGCTGCGTGCCGGTGTTCGACGTGGCGCACGAGCTTCCTCTGTGCCCGGAGCACGCGAGGAAACGCGACAACTACCATCGTCGAGCGCAGGAGTCCAAACCGAAGAAGGCGCGGAGCAAAAAGCCCAGCTCGCCGTCGACCACCGCCAACAACTCCAACCTCGTCGGCAACTCCAGCACAGTCTCGGCTTCGGCCGCACGGCCCAGTAAACCCAAATCCAGCAAGCCGAAGAAACGCAAGAGGCCACCATCGAGGAACAAACTCGAGGCGAGCAAGCAGCAGCAGCAGCAACAGATAAAGCAGCCAGTTATCGCTCCTGTGCACACGCCTGTCGTGCCTCAGGTACCCATCGATCCCGTGGCTGCTATGCCGGCCCAGCAAATGCCGCCTGCGCTCTTACCCGACGACGTTCATCACTTCGCCAACTCCATCATGACTTGCAACAACGACATGATGCACACCAAGACGCTGAACAATTTGAACGCGTTGCCGCAGCCCAACGCGGTGCCAAATCTCAACAGTCTGGGCTTGGACATTGGCTCGCTGGGGCTACCTGGACTCAAAGTCGAGTTAGACGATCACGAAGTCTTTGCATCGCTCGATCACGCTACGGAACACGACTTTGAGAACGTACTCAACAATTTGCCGGCCGATGCTTTCAATGACTTATTCATCGGTAAATATGCCGCATCTCTCTACCTCGGCCTTGTCGTTTTGAGGATTGTGGAGCTTTTCACTTCGCTTAGTGCTCATTATTTATGCTTTCACTGGAAAAGCTCGAATCGTTCCTCAAAACTGCAATGGTCGAGTGACGGATGAGGGTAATGTGTGGCATTTGTTACGTTTTTTTTGTTGCATTTTTAGAAGGAAGAAACGGCGATTACGAGCCGACGCGCGAAGAAGAGGAGGAGCTGGAACGAGCAGTCGAAGCCTTCGACAAGGACGTGAGAAACCTCGAGCGCTTGGGACAGACACATGGGCTTCTGGAGCCGGCTCTACTGGCCCAGCTCATGTCGGACATTGCGTCGTAGCCCTCGCCCACGCAGCCTCCCTCACCTCAGTAATTCGAGCGAGCTGTCGCGGTGTGTTCCTCGTCGAGTTGTCGTCTCTCGTAGAGATCGAACCAACCGCGATTTCGTGTCGTGTGTCTAAATTATTGTTAAGCTCTTTTACCGGAAAGGGATATCATGAGTTACACAATTACTCACACCAATGTAACGTTGTTGCGTATTACACACTACTAATAATTGTCGTCGCATAGCCAAAGCGGGTTTATCTTTAATTTGCTCTTTGTATCTCGGAGTCGAGATATACGTATACATATATACCTTTGATACGTGATGAGTATCGTTCCGTGTCGAACTACCGTCTACGGTACATTCGATTTCTATAACAAAACCGAAAAAAATGAACAAAAGTCCAAAACTACAAAATAGTAAGCGTTGGTTGCTGGTATATACCGTATCACTTACTCTTTTGAGAGAGAAAAAAAAGTAACTCCGTTGAGACAAAGATAAAAATAGTAGATTGTAATTATAATCTATAGGAAGGATCAGTCGAGCATTTTCGAAACGCGAATTTTAGTAGTTTAAAACAGTAGTAGCTTCGAAACTTGGTAAATAATGCATAGTGCGAACGAAATGGTTTTCATTCTGACATATTTTTTGTCTATAGATACAGTAGATGAGAAACAAAACAAATGGAATGCATAAAGAAATAAGTACGTTTTGTATTGCAAAAAAAATAGTATGGACGATTTTCAAATCTTAAAAAAAAAATGAATGCATTTTTGAGAGCAAGAGAGAATGAAAGGAAAACAAAGAAACTATAATGTAGGCACAGTGCGAGCCACTAGCTGGTTGCCAAGCGTATACAGATCCTTATCGATCGTTCATATGTGCTTATCCCAAACAGGTATTAGATCTGTGACAAAACAAAAAATAGAAATAATCGAGCACGTATATTAATGTTGAACAACATTAAATTGATTCATAGACGAAAACTTTACGACTTCATAAAACAAAAGGATCTGAGTGAATGGTTCAATAATAGAGTTTGAAATGTAACTTGTATAGTTTTCACTTGTATATTCTCGTTAGAACAAATAGTGAGTAAATTGTTTATATTGTCTTACTCAAAATTCGAATTCCCATCATTCAGAATTAATAATTTATCAACTTGTAATGTTGTGTGTATAATTGCGTGTAAAATATTGCATAATTCTAATATTACAGTCGATCCTTTTGTTTTTCTATTTATATTCTAAACAGGCACTTGTACAAGTGTTAAGTGGTAGACCTACTAGATCGCACTTTGTCCAGTAGATAACTTTCAAAGTGGTAAATGCGGAAAAATACACAAAAAAAAGTACCTTCACTTTTTTGTTGTAATAAAAAAAACTGCAATTTTTCAAAAAAAAATTATTGATAATGAATTTTATTAGTAAACCTTTTTTTTTCGGGATTTTCGTAGAAGTACTACTCTTTTTTTTCTAATTTTTTTTCCAACTAACGTTTAAAGACATTAAAACATTTATTTTCGATGCAAATTTCTTACGTTCATCAATGAGAGTGCATCAAACACAAACATACTTTGCTTGGTCAGCACATTGAATTTTATTTGATTACTTTATAGATATACATATTCTTTGCGCATGAGACACAAATTCTAATTCTATAAATACGGTCTGGCTCTTGACATTTGCAAGGTCTGTAGATAAAAGATTTAAAAAAAAACTCTGAGACTGACCAAGGTATGTGTATATTCTGACATAGCTTTTGTCGAAACTCGCTGCGCAAGCGATGAAGCTACAAAGTTCCGAAGTAACTTTTACGAACACGACTCTTAAATGTTCCCCATATTGGGGTTTGATTGGCTTGTGCTGAAAGTTTTCATTTCTACAATGCATTGTTATCACCACGTAAAGAACAGCAAAGTAATTTAGTCGAGCGATAAAATCATTACATATAGCAAAAATAAGTAATTATAGTTTATTTTCTGCCAGTCAAAAACAAAAGAAATATACCTTGTAATGAATGCCCTTGTAACATATATTCATCATTGCTCAGTTCGATAGACCGTATCGATTACATTTTAAGAATTTTTTTTACATCGCTTATCTAGCGCTTACTTTTGTATTAGATCCGTACGCAAAAAACGCTCTTCCTTCATATATTTTTTATGAATGCAAAATAATTGAAAAATAATAGTTGCAACCAGTTCCATCGCTACGTCAGTATTTTCTTTTTTTTTATTTATTTAAATTATTTCTTAATGCAGTCTAGTAGACGTTCAATTGTATAACTGTTTATACATTGGTAAAATTTCTTCATTTATTTTTTTTTCCCGTTTTTTCACCGTTTATGATCGAAAAGAACAGCCATAATTAAGTGTCGAGAAGTTTTTATCACAACATAAGCACGCACGAACACGTAATCGCGACGCAAATGAACTTTTTACAAGTTTCTGGAAAGGAAAATATACTGGTATAAAGAAAATCAACTATTTTTAATTTGTTTAAAGCGCTTCTATCCCACACAGCGTCTATATAGAGCACTGACACTATAAACGCTTTCACCGATCAGTCGGTGTAGTGGCCATTGAGTAGGTCTCCACGTAGTTCATAGTAGCACGAGTCAGTTCTCGTATCATCCACTTTTTTCTGCTTTCAGCGCGAAGTTGATGATCGCTCACGTATTGTGGACTTGATTTTTTCACAGGAAACGGCCTGTCTAGCTCCAAGTCATTGCCGTATGGAGGCATCAGCGTTTCATAATCATCAGCTCCCTGCATAAAAAAAAAATTTTTTTTTTGTCATTACACTCTTTCGTAACAAGCAAGGCGATCAGCGTCTTTTATTCTAGACCAGACAGATTGGATAATGAAACTTGACACCAGTTACGGGTTTTAATATGCAGATACTATTCGTGATAAAGATACGTAGCATGACGATTTAATCCACGAATTCTGCCAATTATTTTATAATTTTTTTTTGGGTCAAATTAAGAATTGCATAAAATATATTGTACAAATCACGTATGCATTTACAAGCCGCAATGTTAATCACATTCTCACAATGCACTGACTTACTTCGTCTTTCTCGGTAGCAGCATCATCAGCAATCATCTGATCATCCTCACTCGCATGAGGTATTAAAAGCACGTCAAAGTCCGTCCGTGGCAAACCTAAAATCCCGACTTTGATTCCTAGTCGAGACAAATCTTCTTCTTTTGCAAGGAATGCATTTTCAAGGTATATTACACGAGGATCGCCAGATTTTGCATTTGTTAAACCTTTCAACAAATCAACCATGAACAAACAATCGTTATGTAGAATGAAATAATTGTTATGAAATGAAACTTTGATAAGCTTATCGGTGAATCAGTTGCAGAACGAATATAGTCTTATCGTGGATAATTGAATATAAACTTTTTTTTTCGACAGTCTCAATTAATTAATCGATTTAAGATTACCAAGAATACGTAAAAGCTGCCGATAAATACAACGAAGTATATAATATTTATTGCGTGCTACTTGTATTTTACTTTTAGTTGGTATAAGTATACATACAACAATTGATTTTTCTCGCAAATTTCACTTTTAATTTTTGAGACTGCAGTTGTTACATGTAAATACGTAAAAAAAACCATGCACTGTTGATGTCGACAATAGCGAAATAAAATAGAAAAATTTGAACAACTGTCTTTGTTAATGCGTATAAGTTTAGGCGAATCATATGTGGAACAAGTTACCCAGAAGTAGGACGCGGTAATCACATCTGGTGCGCAAAGTCTCGTAAGGCAAAGGAGAATTTCTAAGGATTTTCATGCAAGAAGGCATTTTAGGCCCGTAAAGAATCCAATGTTCGTCCTCTGGCACTTCCAACTCTATGCCACTGTCAGCGTACTTTCTTTTAGCAATGTTGAACGGGTCCGTTCTGAAGAGCCGATTTATTTCTACCTCTGGGGTATAAAAATAACTTAAACAAATGATCAATCGAGCAGTAATTTTGCATGTAGTAAACAAATACCCATGAGCTCCTTCTGCTGACGTTCCAGTGCGATCCAGGCGACCCTATGAGCGAATTGTATCAGACCCTCGAACAATCTAAGATCCTTTTCCCCCTTGCTCTGCGCAAACGTCATACTCCCAGCAGCCATGTGATGATAACTTTTGAGCTGACTATCGCAACCCATCAGCAGATCGAAATACTCTCTGGCGAGGAGACATCGCAGAGCTTTCATCTCGTCGGCGCGCTCGACTCTTGCACCACCAGCCAAAGGATTAGCCGCGCGTTTGGCCGTTGCAGCGCGTTTCGCGCCCAGCTCGTTCCACGTGCCCAAGTAGTGCTGCAAGTACATAATGAGCGCTCGGAGAAATCGGTCCACCACCGCCAAATGCACAAAACTGATGAACTCCAAGCTCATAGGCGAATCGATCAAATACAAAGCCAGATCTTTGATGTCTTGGAGTAATACCACGTCCGTCTCGGAGGAGTGCTTGCGCTGGTAGAGCTTGCGGAACTTTGACTGACGGCCGATTGATTTTTTTTTTAGTTTGATCATTCAAGTTTAGTGATTGTATATTGTATAGTGCGATTTTTTTCATAACCAACCTGTTCTGAAAAGCTCAGTGAGTCTTTGAATGTGAAAATTAATCGTTTGTGCGGGCAGTAAACTTTCGTTTCTAACTGTTCCGTCTTTCTTCTTTTGACTTTCTTTTTTTTACTTTCCGCCTCCGCTGGCCTGGCGATTAAAAGCACGTTGAGGAGATTGTAATTTTCAAAGAATTATTTCATAAGTGAACAGATACCCTGATGATACAATTCCTTGATATACTTCGTCCCATATGAAGTGCTTTTCTTCCATGTTTAAACGATTTTTTTTTAAATGATGTGTGAATCAAAACATTATTAGTGAACAATGGTTTTCAAATGCAAAACAAATTTTGAGCAACATTGTGTTGACAGCAGCTGATTCTTGAAAGCTGAAGTTAGAACTGAATTAGATTATTGATTGTACCAGGGAGTACTAGTGTGGATCTAGTTGTGTGCCATGAATGAAGTTCACTGAGCTTTTCTAAATGTAGGTCATTGGAGTGTTTGAAAAGTAAACAATCTATTTTTTTTTGTAATTTAAAGAACGTTTATTTATCTTTTATTATCTAAACAATTAAAAAAAATTTGTCAAATTAACTTTTCTTGACAGATTGTTCAAATGCTGGCCTAGTCATTGAATCAAGAACTTCTTGGTCTTCTGGGAAAATAGCTGGTCTTGGAATCTTCCACCATTCTGGAACTTGTTCCAATTGTTTAGTAACATCCAAAGAGACATGATTTAACTTGCAGCGCACTTTGACCTGCTCTGCCTTATTTATCGTAATGGTTACATAAAATTCTTTGCCTTCGTTGTCCAGATTAGGTCCGCTAATTTCTCTCTCTGGCAATGTAATCGACTCATCTGTTGCTGCAACTCCTATTCGCATCAAACTGACTTTGATGTGCCATTGCTCAATGACCCAAGGATTTTCAATCGACATTTTAACGAATACACAACATTTTTCTAACGATTTAAGCGTCATTGGAACATAAAGACTGCTGTAGGTCTTTTTTTCATTTCTATCGATCGACAAGTACTTCTCAATATTTTCTGGAGATGCATAAACTGCTAATCCAGGTAAGAGGAACTCATTGTAAGCCTTGTTGGGATGTAGACTCAATTTATCTCCTTTCTCACCATATCCTTCCACATAATCCGTTAAAATAATATCCAATGGTTTTGGGCTTCTGTAACTTGTATTGTCAATAACTTTGTAAATAAATTGTCTATTTTTATATTTGTGTGGTTGCCCTCCTTTTTTATGCAACAAAGGTGGATACTTTCGTTTCAGAATAACTGTTGTCTGAAAAAAATAATTTTTATCAGTAGCAAATAAACTTTAATTGTTTAATTTTGAGTAAAAGATAATAATTCTTACGCGTATTTGTTGATTGAAAAGACTGTGGTTATTGTTCAATAATGATTTAGCGACAGTGCAAGCAGCACTTGCCGATGATTTCCAAAAACCCAACATGCTGCCTATATCAATTGATCTTACTTATGGTAAATAATTTATCAGAACTAAAATTGACTGTTGACTATTCCATTTATATTTAATAAAACAATTCACCATAGGTTATGGTGATCGCACTGGATCGCACATGTAAAGTGCGCAGTGCGCAACCGCATCACCGCATGCATTGGGGCTTATTCCTCCGCCAGGGGCGCTGGTAAGCACATGGGGATTGGGGACCAAGCAAGCATGTAAATATTATATCTATATATGTGACATGCGCGCGCACGCATATATATAGATATAATATTTGCATGCTCGATCCCCATGTGCTTACCAGCGCCCCTGGCGGAGGAATAAGCCCCTTTGCGGCCGCATTTCGTTTCAACGGCGCGAAATACAATTAATACAATATCATAGCAGTCATCGATAAAGCGAAAGTATTTGTCATAATTACTTTTTCTACAAATAATATACTCATCTTAACACATAATATCAAGATAAAATGTTGGAGATTGCTGTACTTATTCTGTATTTGTAGATATATTTCGAATTAATGTAATAAGAGGATATTACGAAAATGCTTTCAGAACAATTTATGGAAATAAATTTAGATTATCCATCTTATTACGATTAATTAAAAATAAATTTTATAGAAAGTAGAATCGCTGAAATAAAAAATTGATTTTTCAATCGTCAATGATTTAAATAATCAACGGCCCGAAAACGACTAAAAAACCCTTCATTAAAATGTTACGTGATTCGGTTTGGTAGGAGAAACATGTGCAATTTTAAAGCATTATTTCTATCTGTAAAAATATACTTAACCGCAAACGTTGATAAAACGTTTTCAGGCTGCGAATTTGTCGTGGTTAACAGTTAAAAATAAAATGAAACGACACGATATTTCAAAATTTATTGCATTTTCACAAAATATTTAAAAAAATTTTTTTTTAACTTTTTCGTTTATAACTCCAGTAGAGCGCTCAGATCGAAAGGATACCGGCTCACAAATTTTTCCATTATGTAATAACAAGTTTGGTTCAATAATACCTCGAGTCATTCCGTCCAATATAAATTATAAAGCAGGTCGGACGAATATTTAATAAAAAAACGATGTGCCTACACGCGCTGGAATGTATATTATGGAATGGCTGTATGCGAGTGACAAAATCAAATGTAATATGTAAAAACGTATTGCAACGTCACTGTAGCAATCAATAATTTCGTGTAGCGCAAGCTGTGCGCAATGCTGCATGTATGTACCTATGTATCATGTAGCCGCACGCGGTAGCACGATTTTTTTTTTCATGCCATACCTCGACGTCGTCGATTAGAAACTTCTATTTTTATGGAAAAGAATCCAAAAAAAAAAATCGCTAAAAATATCGATAAAAGTATATTTGACCGTGAATAACAGAACATGACAATTACTTTAATACTATCGATTGTCGGCTACGAAATAATGCAAGTCTCTCGCCGGCGACAGCCGCGCGCTTTTACACATATATATTTTCGAATGCGCTGACCCTCGCGATGAAATGCTATTTTTACGAAGAATTGCCGGTGTAATTTTTCGAATTTATTTTGACGCAGAGAGTCGTATAAAAACGTGTTGTAGATGTATATATGTATATTGTGTTGGAATCGGAGCACGCTGTGTACAACGTTGCGGCAGCCGCCGATAATAATAATCATCGCGTCTCTCTCTCTTTCGCCGTCTCCGCGTGTACGTACACGTGACAGCAGACAGCAGTAGCAGCAGTCCGAATCGTCTACCTAGGCCGATAGGCGATAGGGCAATAAAAAATTCGACGATTGTCGCGTTGAATAAATACAAGCTCGCTCGATCGATTATCCGACTGCCACGTAGCTATAAATGCCAAATTGCCAAAATCACGTGACTGCGTATTCAAACAATACATCGCTAATCAACGTAACATTTGGCTGTGGGCAAAAGTCGGCAAAGAGAAAAATAAAAGAGGCAGCACAAAAAAAAAGCAGCAGACGTGAGACGTGTATATATAGGTAGGATGCGCGCGCAGGGCGAGTGGTAGCCTTGGTTAGACTGAAAATGTTATTTTTCAGCTGATCGCCGTCCAGTGTAATAACGAGGCAGCCAGCAGCAGCCAGCAAACCATAAAGTGCGGGAGAGCGATCACTGCATCGAGCTTTCTACGAGGAGAGAAGAGCACAAAGAGACGTCGTCGTCTCGTCGTTGGGTGTCGAGGATAGTGGAACTGCAGCCATCATACCTATCTGTTTATTACAAATTATCCAGAGGAGACGATCGTCGTCGGCACACGCACACAAGTAGCCAACATACGAGCATTACGAGCCTATGCCATTAGAGGCAGCACTATAGGCAGTGCGAGAGACAGAGACAGAGCGAGCGAGAGAGTGTCGCTGGTTGTGTGCGCCGTGCGGAATGAAGATCGCGACAACTGGCGCAGTAACAGACAGTGCTCTCTAACTAGAGGATATAGTTGGATATACGTATAATCAGTGCGCGCTGTTCGCGTGCGATGTAAAACGTTTTCGTTCCTCGTTCTGTGTTAGTTTCTTTTCGTTCTTCGAGACGAGGATTTTTGCTAGAGCCCGCGGTAAAAGCGGAATCTTATCAACGAGAGGCGGTAAGCCGTCAGCGCAACTCTCTAACCAAGGCCGAGCTAGAGCGCGAGGCCATGCACACCGTGTCCGAGATGGGCACCAGCGTGCCCGCTTTTCTCGGCAAGCTTTGGAGGCTGGTCGAAGACCCAGAGACGGACGACCTGATTTGCTGGTCACCCGTAAGTACAACAAATGCACCTTGTATTTTTCCGCTCGCCAATTCCGTCGGTGCTATAGTTCGGTCTCTCGCTCTCCCCTCGCGCTCTCTCTTTCTCTCTCTCTCTCCCTCTCTCTCTCTCTCTCTCTCTCTCTCTCTCTCTCTCGCGCAGTCGTCCTGTAAACAACAGAGGCGAACCGGCGAGGGTTCGCGGAGAGAGGGAAAACTATTGCAGCTCTTTTATACACCTATCTATGTACCGGCTGGTGCATTATGATTACTTTTTTTTTATCAATGCTCTGACCTCTTCGTGCTCGACTGCACTCGACTGTCCCTGCGGCTCACGTTTATGCAGCGACGTTTATACGTGTTACATACGTTAATTCCTCCCCACCCTTACACCTCTTTCCCTCCATGCCTCTCGCGATTATTGTCTTTGTCTCTTTCTCTCTCGCTCTCTTTCTCTCTCGCTCTCTCTCTCTCTCTCTCTCTCGCTTGCTGCCTCGCGCTGTTTGTGCGAATTTTCAGCAAGTAATGAGCTTTAATTTTTCTTGCCACAGCACACGCAACATTTTTATGTAATTTTTATTATTATGAGTAAACGCAACTTAACTAAAACGAGCTAGTGGAAAAAGGTCCATTACATCTCGTTCATGTATGTATTTAAACGTCCGCCGACGTTTTCAGCTCGTCTCCTCGTTAATCGTTGCCGATAAGATTGTTGAACATTACACGATTTTTCGATGTTTATTGTTTATATTGGAGCTTTCAATTTGACATTATGAAACGCTATCAATCAGTACCCAACTAGATAGTGTCCACGCGGCATTACATGAGACGGTGAAATGCGTAATTCGGTCTATGCGAAAATGCGTTCATTATGTATATTTTGCTTTATATTGTACTTTATTTTTATGTTCATTCTACCCTCTGGCTAATAAATGTAATTATCTATCTATCTATCTATTGATAAACGTATTGTAAACGTTTTCTCTTACGAAAAATATGGATTGCCACGAGTTGGACTAACTGTTATCGACTATGCTTTTTATTAGGACTTTATATAAGACTTTGATATGCTAATCGAGAATATAAATTTAATAATAGCGACTTCAAATCGTTTCAATTTTTCGACAGAATTAGGATAGGTTATACGGCATGCATTTTTTTTTCTCTCTGTACCCTCATAAAGAGAGTGAAATCGACTATATACTAGGTCGTCGGCATTAATCGATGTAGAAAGAGTTGCAACAAAAAAAAATTAATCTTTTTCCATAATCAGAGCTAAAGGAAAATTACTCTTGATCGATATACCTGCTTGATATGATTAAATTACACAGAATTTTTTTTTTGCTATTTCTGTTCTAAATGAGGCTAGAAATAGTTTCATGCTCACTTATCCTTATTCCTGAATTATGTATTTACTTGAGTGCTACAAGCATGAAACATTACAAACATGAACATGCAATAACTTGGGCAGATATTTTTTTCAAGTTACTAACATGAAAAATGTATGATAAACACTGATTGACATTGTTCATAACAGTTATTGATTGTTGAAGATACATTCACAAAATATTTTCTATTTGAAAAATCCATGAAATGTAATGTGTCTAAATGACAATCTCATAATTTCTTCTAAATATAAATTTTACAAATTGTATTTTTATTTAATAGAATGGAAGGAGTTTTTTCATCAGAAACCAAGCACAATTTGCAAGAGAATTGCTGCCACACTATTACAAGCATAATAACATGGCCAGTTTTGTGAGGCAGCTGAATATGTGTAATTATTCCTTGAGTATTATTGTCAAAATATGAGTTGTTTTGCAAAATATTTATTTTAATGAATTTTGCAGATGGTTTCCATAAAAAAGTATCAGTAGAACTTGGTGGATTAAAATGCGATAGAGATGAAATGGAATTTGCTCACCAATATTTCTGTAAAGACCATCCATATCTACTGGAACACATAAAGAGAAAGGTATTATTTTTGGTCTAGTGTTATTATTGTCTTTTCCATTTGAGTGCTGATTTTCATGTTGATTTCAACAATTTCACTAGATTGCTTCAAACAAAACACAAGATCCATCTCAAGCACCAATAAAACCAGAATTAATGAATAAAATGTTGACCGAAGTGAGGAGTATGAGGGGGAGGCAAGAACATTTTGACTCTAGACTTGGTGCCATGAAGAGAGAAAATGAAGCACTCTGGAGAGAGCTTGCTCTGTTGAGGCAGAAGCATCACAAACAACAACAAATTGTTAACAAACTGATCCACTTCCTTGTATCTTTAGTTCAACCAAACAGAAACACTGGTTTGTCAATGAAAAGAAGATATCCACTTATGATTGATGATCCAAGCAGGCAACGAATGAAACAAGCTAAAATGGCCAATAAGGTACATATAAGTTTTATTCCTGAAATACCATTTATATTTTCAATCTATTAAATATTGTATATTCTTTTCATGGAATAACAGTCTCCAACAGGACCAGCAATTCATGAATTAGACTCTTCAGATCCAGATATAGATTCTGACTACATTGTTGCAGAGTAAGTGTTATCAACAAATTGAAAATGTTAGCTTGATGTTGAAAAAAAATTGATTTTGACATTATGCATTCAAATTTTTTTATAGAATGCTAGATAGTGATCAAGCACCTACCATTGAAAGTCCTGATCATCAAAGTGCAGCTGAAGATAACACAAGTGAATACTATATTGATGAACCAGTACAAATACTACACGAATTTGAGCAGGTAGATCGAGCAAACCTTTCGAAGAAACGGCATAAGGGAAAGAAGAAGGGGTAAGTAAACTAACATTCAACTCGTTGTATCAATGGAAATCAAAAATTGATTTAAAAATAGCTAGGTTATATCAATTTAATTCTGAAACATTTAGCGATAAGGGAAAAGCATCATATCATTAATTCTGAAAACATTTAAAATACTTAGACATTATTCATAATACATTGTTCATTTGTTTAACTGGTAACACCTGTTGATGATGGTTGAGTATAATTATAATCTCATCTGATCTCTCAGTGTGAATTACTCAAAAAAGAACTTGAAGGAAACTAAAAGTTATTAATTCTTCCCCAAATTAGTTTGACAAATTATCGAAATTTTCGAAATTCTCAATTTTTTTAAGGAAATATATAACGAGAAATTTAGAGTCAATGAATTTGCTTGGACAATTGATTACTTGTTATGATAATTATTCCAATGAAAATTTTCAATAATCATTCTACGATTACCAGGAGGAAAAATAAAGTGCCCATTAAAATTGTGATACCATCTTCAGAAAACGGAGAAGAAACAAGGTTAACATTTTGTTGTTATAACTGTTTACTATTGGTGCCTTAAGTACTTTGTTTTTAACTGAGCAGTTTTGCTAAAGATCACTGACTTTTTCAAAATGATACATAGCGCATGATTCGCCAAAAACAAGCGACTTTTTATTTCGTGTTCATTTACGTGAATACATTTAAATAACTTTTTTTTATACTTAAGGCCCCCCCCCGGACATGTATATAGATATACAAATACGTGTGAAAACAGGCGACCATTTGTTCCGTGATTATTTTTTGTCGCAATAAAATTGGGATTCGACAGATTTATGATAAATACGTTTTGCTACGTAGTTTGCGCTAAAGCAGTTCTGAATGA
>JAWWMK010011785.1:0-23633 GCA_035047105.1 Galeopsomyia nigrocyanea
ACCATTGGATTCAGCGGGTCAAAATACATAAGATTACATGGTTTTTACCTTTTAGCTCTTTGATGCACACGGAATCATACCCAGCCCCCGGACTATCACTATCTCAAACATTTCCAGTGAATTACTATTATCATTCATTTTATCACACCACTGTTGAGCAAAACTGTATTTGAACAACTTTTTGCCGAACGTAACGAGAAGCTTGCTTTTAAAAAAGTTTTAAATTCAAATTACTGGTTTTACTCATTTAGAGGTCGGCGTGAAACTGTGCACAAGCTAAAGTCATGTAATAAAAAATAAAAATTAAGTATCTGCCAGTATTGAAATTACCAAGAATTTAACGACAGAATCAAGGACTTTGCGCATATTTCATATACTTATGTATAACAGATTTATAAAATAATAATTAACAAATATATTAACGTACACTCACCGTGGATTGTATCTGGCGAAACGTTTCAAAATAAAAGAATATTATTGGCATAACCTTTCAAAAAGTTGCTCTGATTGGCTGTTTTTGAAAACGTCACATCAGATACAATCCACGGCGAGTGTACATTCATTTTCAAACGAATGTTAATGCCTACGCTACATACACGTGTATTTTGAACAATGTCAATAACCCAATGAAGCGAAGCCGCAACCGAACCGACTACACGTAACATACAAACATTTTAAGGATCATGTGTTTCGATATCCAAATTTTTTTTATTTTGTTTACGCGTCGGCATAGAAAATGTTAATAATTGATATAGCTCAATGTGAAGGTCCCATTATGTATTTATCAACTGTTCAATACTGAAGGAATGTAGACAAAAATCGAAATAATATTTTAATGACAAATGCAACAAAAAATTGATAAAATTATTGATTTTCTAGAACGTATTTACAGTGAGAGTATTTTGCTTGATGTTCAGTTACGTACTCAACGACTATATATATACATACATATAGATTTCTCTACGAAATTCTGCCTTGTGCAAAATTTGTCGTATTTTACATGCTCCCCTTGCTTGTTCTCCCTGTATTGCAGCTTCCCTTTCCTCGCCCTTCTACACCGCGCACAGAGCGCTCCAAAAGAGTGTCCAAGCCAGTAGAGGTCGATAATCTCGGCACCCCTTAATTCTTGTCGAATGCATTCGTATCACTTAAAATAGCAGGTTTAAAAATACGTTACTTGTGCCGCTTTTTTCGTAATTTGATAATGACGTTGAACCTCATTCGAGACAGAAAGTCCCTATTGATTTTTTCAACAACTGCTGTGCACGGATTAATGTACGCATTTGGAAATCATGTTTATTGAGCTACGACGCTGGTTCACGTAACCTTTTTTTTTTCAATCACAGTGAGTGAGTTTTCACGTGCCCATCATGCCAATATTTATCAGGTGAATTAAAATTCTTATCTAATTTACTGTTCAATGAGAAAAAAAAGAAGAAACACAAGCTTATGTCGTTGAGGCTGGGAGAAGTTATAGATTATGGGCCAATATTTATTAATCTATATTTTTGGTTTACGTAATCAATCAATTTTTCTCTATTATGTAGTGTATTCCACTGATGTATTGAAATAAGAGTAGCATCTGGTGTTCGGCCGAAGTAATAATGTAGAATATTCGGGTGAAAATTTTATATCTCTAATGAAGCTCTTTCAAATTGACAATTACTACAATATTTAAAAAGGAATTTGGTAGATTTCAGTATACTTTCACTCGAAAGTTTATGCAAATAAGTATGTGAAAAAAGCCAGTGTGTGGGAAAGCATGATTATTTTGGCGTAGTGTGTATGTAAAATAACAGGTTGAAAGAAGGCTTTCTGAATTGGAGGCCAAAGTGAAATTAAGCGCAATAGTAAGTTTAGTCATGATCGTGGTGAAAACCGGTCGATAAAAGCTTACGGCGTCGAGTTGGCGCGCAGGGGTTAAGGTGATCCAGGTGGTGGCAAGTGTGTGCGCACCCTCCCACCTGGTTTACGGAAAGAAGAAAAGGAAACTGGTGTGCGGACGGGAGGAAGAGAGAGAGAGAGAACGGAGCAGAGCAGCTGGTAGCTGCAGCGCAGAGAAAAAGTCAAGGCCGAAATTGGCTGCAGTGCAGTCTCGTGTGATGCACAAGTCCACACATCTGCAGCAGCCGAAAGAACGAAGGAACGAAGGAGCGAACGAACGGTGGCACGCGCTCGAAGCAGGGGCAAAGAAAAGGTAGGCGACGGCAAGAGGGGGCCGTTTGGTCTCTCCGTCTCTGGTCGGGCGGGCAGCCAGGCAAGGCAGCGTAGATGACACCTGTGGCGCGCGCGCTCAGTCAGTCCCGGCGCGGCTCTCTCTCTCGCGGCTGACTCGAACTGCTAGCGAGCGTGTGCGACCAGTGCGACGTGCGTGCGAGCCTCCAACGCGACTGCGCATGCGCCCAGGCAGCAGTACACTACTACTCCGCTGCAGCCTCTCCTCCCCGCGCCCCGCAGCCGCTCCGAGCGCCAGCTTCCTTCCTTCGACGAGTCGCTCGGCGCTCCGCTGTTCTTGCTGCTGGCTCTGCGCGACTCTGGCTTCGTCCGTCTGTTTACGTGCTGCCGCGCGGCGCTGCTGCTTTCACGCGACTTTTGACGTACACAACACGCACGTAACTGCGCGAGCCGAGACCAGCACACCGAAGCTGTATCGGTGTGCAAGTATAAGCAGTAGTAGCAGCAGCCGCCAAGCCGAGAGAGCTATAGCCTCCGCACACTCCGCGGCTCCCAAGCAATTCGCCAGCAGTGTCTCGCTCTCGTTCTTCTTTGTGCTTGCAGTGCGTGTGTCAGTAAGTACAGTGTGCTACAGAATCAAGCTGCAGTTCAGCCCAATCGAGTAGCAACGCGCGACAAATGACCTACGTACAACTTTCTCGTCTGCAGTACTACTCGCTTATTTCTGTGATAAAAATCGCGTGAGTGTGCCTAGCTCTCTGTGTTACAGTGAATGTGCGTGTGCCTGCCTGACTGCTGGCTCTGTGTGCGGCGCACTCGACGACCTCTTCTCGGAATCAACGACGATTCGAGGAGCAAGCAGCTGGAATTTCCGGATCCCCCAGCAACAGAAACACTCCGAGTAAGTATTTCGCCGGTTTGTTACGTGTGCTGTCTGCTCCAAGTGCGCTTTTCTCTCTCTCTCTCTCACTCGGCGACCCCGCTCCCTCCCTCCCGCCTCTCTTTCTACTTCTTCCTTTCTCCCGCCCCCCGCGCCCCGCGCCCCGTGTACTGCTTAACCTCCTTTCGATCGTCTCTTTTTTTCCGTCGCGTAACCCCAACTCCGCCCCCCCCCCCCACCGCTCTCCGTCTCTGCTGTCTCTCTCGTGGTCGTTCAAATTTCCCGCGCTTTTCTCGGAAACGCTAGCTCGTGTGCCCAGTGCTCGATGAAAATGGGATGACGACTTTTCCTGCACGCGAAAAGCAATTAAAAATGCGTCTACGTATCCGTAATAAGAGAATAATATGAAAGAGGCGAGTGAGAGGTGTAGTTTCGCACACAGGTTTCTCGGAGCTGCTGCTGCTGCCGCCTTGCCGAGGTCGCGCTGGTGCGCAGCTGTGTTTTGCCGTGCGCGAGTGTATAGGTATGAGCGTGTGTGTGTGATTGTGTGTGTAGCGTGTGGCGAGCGTGACGAAATACGCACACCTATAGCTGCCTGCGCGAGAGAGTTCGGCTCTCAGGGACCCCGGCGACCGACTTTTCCTCGCGGACCCGCAGCCAAGTGTGCTTCTCTCGCTACTGCTATACTATTTCTTCTCGACACGGCTGTGTCATACTGTCATCCAATTTTCCGGCGCAACTCGGCTACAAAGCGCTGCTGCGCTGATAAGAGCTGCGAAAGCAGGAAAACCACAAACACGTAAACAAAGTCAATGCTGGCCGTAAATCTACCGGGCAAATTTTCGGAACGCGGATATAGGCTTGAGAATTTTTACTTGCTTTTATCGTATCTCGTTGCTCGACGAGCTCGAATAACAAAGTTCCCACTGTTTACCAAAGTGGTTAGCAAATAAAAAACACCGCCGACAGTGAATCAATATAAATGGATGGCTGCAGGCTTAGCAGGTAAATTGAAATGAGGAAAATTTATGAAGTCTTAAAAAAAGTCGCGCAGTGTAGGCGATTGTTTTGATGCATCGCGAGTCGGCGCGAGTAGAATGAAGTTTGGTGAATCTTAAATCAGGCGTCATTATCGCCGGCTGACAACCAATTGATTGCCGCTCAGCAGCTCGGTATTGCGCAAAGTTTTATCAGCAGGTTGAGAGCGCGAGAGCGCGAGAGCGTGAGCGAAGGATAAACAAACATTGGATTTATAAGGAGGAGTGAAGGTGGACAGAATCAATCGTCGGCGAGTGTACATTGCGCATAATGCGTATAGGAGAGTTTGCGTTTCAAATAGCTGCTTTTTATGTCACACATGCTTCGGTCGAGAGTATAAGTTGCCTCGTTACGCATGTTTGCTGCGCGTATTACTTATAGGACTGCCTGCAGCTGCCTCCCGCTCCTCTACTGCAGAGGCCACTCGCTTCGAGACTCGCTGGTGAAAGTTATAACGAAGATTTTCCTATCATTTGCATGCGTATCTCGTTTGCCCGCGCGATTTACAGCCTTCTCGCTCTGTTTATTTGCAAACGTAGAGCCCGATATTGCCGCGGATAATACTGCCGACATTGCAGATTCGATAGCATCCGATCCCCGATCCCCCCTTAATTCCCTTATCAAATTCCACGCTTTCTTTTTGCTCTCCCCTCTACGTGCATCGCTTTTAATTAACTGCACTCCACGTAAAACTCATCAGCCCATTGCATCACTGCTATCGAAGGCTGCTGCTGTTATGTGCAGCGCTGCACTTTCCATCTTTTTATTTTTACACCGCCAAGATTTATCAATAATCAAACCTACATATTTTGACGATGAAAACAAATAAGAGCTATTTATATCACGGCAGTTTCACTTTTTCCAAACTTAGCGACCTTTACATACAAGTATACCTATAACTGCACCGCACTTTTAGTGGTCTCGTGTACAAATGTAAACACACTCGGAGAAATCCTCGAGCTGATCTTTATACGATATTTCCAAAATTTGAAACATCCGCGCGGATAAAACGTCAAATACGCAGTTGGACTTTTTGATTAAAAGTCATCTTTCTGAGGCCGTTCACCTCCACATGTTCGTATCACGGTTTTTCGTCGATTTTCCCCACAGCCATATTTGCGTTGAATTTAACCATTCCACGCGGCGACGACACAAGAAAATGCGAGCGATAGCGATGTAGGCAAATGGAAAAAAATGTAGCATTGGAGGTGAAAAAGATTTAAAAAAATGATTTGTGTTACGCGGTCTACCTTCGACCCAATAGTGTGAGGAGAGAAAGCGAGAAAGGGGGGAGTCCATAATCGAACGGCAACGTAGTCACGTCTATCGCATACTTACACACATACAATCTGCGCGGCAGCACAGCAGACGACCTTCGTGTCTCTTACTGGCGTTTCTCTCTTTTAGACCTGTTTACCTGTCGTACGGCGGCGGCTGCGTGCGGCCAAAACAAAAACTAAGTGATGAATCGACTTTCGGAGTATCATTTTTTTCTTTCTTTTCTTTTCTCTTATTTGACTTTGTTTGCGCGATTATTTTAAAATCCACTAGTTTCGGATCGTTGAATGTTGATTATATCAGTGGAGGGTTGTGCAAATGGCGCTTGAGGAAAAAAAATTGCAGCATGAAATTGGGATAAGAGTTGGCGTTGGCGTTGTGACGCGAGTGGTTGTTGGAGCTTAAAAAATTGTAGGAAAAAGGCAGTATTAAGCCATTAAGAATATTTAAAAATGTTGGTTCAGATACAGCTTATCATTATCGGCAGCTGAGAACGCGGTCTGCTCGATCAACGTACTTAATCATTTGGAATTGTTTATATTGTATTAATTCACGTTGCATGTCGCAAAAGTGTTGGCTGCGGTGCGCGACCGATAAGAAGCAGAAAAAAATAGCAATTATACTGAAAGAAAAAAAATTATTTCTCGCTGGAGTTAACTGTTTTCCAGTCTTTTTTTGTTCGTAGAAAAAATTGATCGCGTTACTCGCAGCGGCAGTGACGTGCCACAAGTGAGTTAATTTGAAATTTTTCAGTGAATAATAGTATTGCGTTTTGGCGATGAAACGCTTGTTTGTTCCATCGTCGTCTCTTCTCATAACGCTCATCATTCTTGTTAGCAGCTATTGTGAGTAAACTTGGAAAAGTTGAATACGTCAGCAAAAAATTGTGAAATAGCTGGAGTGGAAAAAAAAATTGTAACTTGGGTGTATGGTCCAGTTATGAAAATGTGCATTGTTCAGAGCGTCGTGAATAAAGTTGGGAGAAAAGCAGTAGCAACAGGCGGTGGCAAATCGTTGATGGCAAAAGTGGAGCCGAAAAAGAAGAAGGTGTGGGGCGAGGTCTACTAGTGCTACGGGAAAAAAAAGATCGAATGGGGCGACGAATAGCGAGGCGCGTGGGTAGCAATGAAATTGGGATAGGTAGTGAGGCTTCCGGCGGCGGCGGCGCGTAGTTTCGGCACATAGTTGGCCATGCACACCGTGCACATAACAGAGAGAGAGAGATATGAGCGCTCGAATGTAAGGCTGTTTGGCGTGCAGACTGCAGGGTAAGGGGCCGGTGAACACTGCATTCCGCGGCTCGGCGAGCGCCGAGGATTCCGGAGCGTTTTCTTCGGCAAGTGGCACGCCGAACGGTAAAGTATTTTCCAGCGGCGGCGGCGGCGGCGGCACTGTTTTTATCCTCTCTCGGCTTGCTTGTGCTTCGTTTTTAGGTCTCGCTGACATTTAACAACTGCCCAGCTAAAGTTCAGAATTGCTCAGTGTCCGCTGCTGCTGCTGATATAAAAGCATATCTTAGCTTGGCGCGCACGAGCAAGCCAGCGGCGAGCGAGCGAGCGAGCACTGCGAGCAGGCCTCGAAGCAGGCAGCACTTTCACAATCTTTTAATGGGGTGTGGAATGCGGATTCTCTGCGAGCACGCCGTTCGCTATCGCCGCCTATAAACACGCACAATGGCAGCATCCTAATCCCAAACTCAATCCCGATCATGTTCCTCCGCTCCTCCCCTCCCCCGCCGCCGCTGAAGTATCTTGGCTGCTCGCGTCGGGAGTCGGGACATTTCATAAGCGCCGCCGCGTTGGAATAGTGCAGCGGGTTATGCAAGCACCGCCGCAACGCAACGCAACTCGACCTGCCGTAGGCTTTATCGACAGACAAATTTCGCACTCTCGATCTCTCTCAGTGTCCTTGCGCGGGACCCATGAGCCTGCACTGCACCCTAGTCGACGATCTATCGATCAAACTCCCGGCTCAAGACAACAATCCTCGCGACCACTCCATGGTCCTGCTGCTGCTGCATCCAGTCGCTAAATCAACTTTAGCAGCTGCGTCGAGCTGCTCGAGCCGTCAAATCTCGCAACAGACTTATTCCAAGTGCGTAATTTCACTCGAACAATTTAGAAAGTAAAGCAGCGCCCAGTCGCTGCCGCCGCCGCCGCCGCCTTCATTTCAGTCCTAAAACCACGCCACACTTTATCGCTGTCTCGCTGCAGCTGTTCCGACAAAAAAGACAGTACAAAAAACTGCACAAATCATAGCTACGCGTCCTAGAGTCCGCTTATTTATCTGCCTATTCCTCTATCCAGCGGTTCCTTCTACAATTATGCCTCTCCTCCATTCACCTTCGCTAGCTTTCGTTCCAGCCACTTTCCATTATCTTGCTCATTTTAGCGAGCTTAAGAAAACTACTGATGTGTCTTATCTCGCCAGAAAACAAACTCATTTCATATCTATCTTGGCTTTTTCAATTCGATAATTCGATCTTATTTTTCATTAGCGATCATCGAGTTGTCTGCTTCAACTCAACCAAATTGAACTGACAAAGACGCCACTTATTTTTCTTCTTTCCTTTCCTCTAGAGCCAATAAAAGCGCTTCAACGCAAAATATTACGCTGGAAATTGTTGTTTTTTTCTTCTCTCTCTCCGCGTTATACCACGTTATAAGCAGACCTTGACTCGATCTCCTTATCAGAGAAACAAATAATGCATCGCGTTAATACATTAAAATACAATTTATCGTCGCGCGATCCTCATTTTTTTTTTCCCGCCGCGCACGACCGTCATTCGTTCGCGCTGTGCTCTCATTGACACACTACCAATAAAATCCAACGAATAATGCGCATTGTCAACTAATGCTCTGAATGATCGATGTCGCGTTTGAGGTTACGCTGCAGCGATAAAAAAACTGCTGAAAATGGCGCTAAATCGATTTTCACGAAGAACGCAGAAAAAAAAATGTGAATTTGTCTGAAGCGACTGAAAGAAAAAAGGAAAAAAAATTACGTAGCGGAATGGCCAATTAAAGCTGGCATCGATAAGATAAGAGGAGCATTAGCGTCATACGAAAACTGAACTGGCGGCTCGCGTCTTAACATAAACATAATACATAGGTAGTGCGAGAAAAATGAGTAGACTCGCATAGATTATTACTGAGAGCGAATGAAGGGGATAGTTTG
Source organism: Galeopsomyia nigrocyanea (assembly GCA_035047105.1). Taxonomy (NCBI): domain Eukaryota; kingdom Metazoa; phylum Arthropoda; class Insecta; order Hymenoptera; family Eulophidae; genus Galeopsomyia; species Galeopsomyia nigrocyanea. The sequence goes on from JAWWMK010011785.1 coordinate 8,549, forward strand.
AAAAAATTGAATTTACGACTGATTTGGGCGATGAATCGTGTAAGGTTATCGCGGGCCGTTGATAAAAGGAGCACGGCTCGTGGCGCAATGGTGCTGGAGCACTTGAGGGAGGCGACATGCTGGTGGTTGTTAAAAATAGCAGCTCGTGCGTCGGCTGTGAAAATTCACGTGGCCTCTGTCGCCTGTTCGAGAGCGAGAGAGAGAGAGAATAGAATAGATTTATTTTAAGGCTAAGGGCTTCCTTGCATTACAAGGGGCCCTTCCTAGCCATCATGACATACAAAGTGTTACAATTATACATTATGTGTTACAGTTTAAGCGCGCAAAAGATTCGCGAGCATACATAAGTAAATGGATACTAAAAATAATGATATAACTTATATAATAGGTTGACTAGAGCGTAGGAAAATCGAGTTGAGTATAAGTACAGTGAGTTATAGTTAAGGTACAAGTTGATTACATTAAATAAATGCAAAATAGTTAATTGACAGTTCAGATAGCATAGCGTAGTAGAGCTGGCTTGACTTAGCAAGAATACTGACGGGCGCGTTCCTTTGGTTTCGTATCATTTTGCGTCTTGAAGATATGTTTGTACAGCTTTTCTTTGATCGGGATGTTCTTGTAGTGTTCTCTGATATCGTTAGGCAGTTTGTTCCACAGATAGGAGGTAGTTATTGCGAAAGATTCACGCCTGGTTTCAGTTTCGAAGGAAGGAATAGTGATGTCAAGGTGCGAAATCCTACTTTTGCTGCCCCGTTTGTTGACGTCTCAGGCTACAATTCTCTCGTAGGTATCCAGGCTCAGAGTTGCGTAAGACTTTGGCGAGTAGACAGATTGCAGTAAAGTCACGACGAGCCACGAATTTCAATAGTTCATGCTTAGTGTATATGTCCAATTCCACAAAAAAACTCGATTAATTCGGCACCGGTTCTAAAAAAACTCAAATTGACTCGACGCTCCCAATTCCTTCGGGATATTATTCTATGTTACACAAGGAACCGAAAAAAAATTGGACCCATCCATAAAAATGGGTGTTTTCTCCCCATTTTTCGCTCATGGAAGTTAACAAATTATCTAAAAAGTAGATAAATTTCTACAGTTTTTTGGAATTTAATGAAAAATGAAAAATGATAGCGTTAATCTGACTTCAGATTCGAATTCTGCGTCAAAAAATACGTCGAAAACCATTTTTTTTTCTACTTCAAATTCCGGCCTCTGTAGAGCTTTATAAAGTGTAACAGTTCATAAAACCTAAAAAATCAATGAAATCGAAAATTTGACAGGTATAATGAAATTTGCGTGTTTCCATAGCTCAGCATGGTCGGAATTTCGACGAGAAAAAAAAACAAAATATGGTTTTGGACGTGTTTTGAGCCGCAGAATCCGCATCTAAAATCAGATCAACGCTATATCTACTCTCATTTTGTACTGAATTATGAAATACCATGAAAAACCAAAAAAAAGTCGGATTTTCGTTTTTATCGATGTCCAGAGGCCGGAATTTGAAGTAAAAAAAAAAAACAAAATATGGTTTTCGACGTATTTTTTGACGCAGAATTCGAATCTGATGGTGGGCATTTTTATGGATGGGCCCAATTTTTTTTCGGTTCCTTGTGTAATATAGAATGATATCCTGAAGGAATTAGGAGCGTCGAGTCAATTTGAATTTTTTTAGAACCGGTGCCGAATTAATCGAGTTTTTTTGTGGAATTGGACATATATTGGAGAGAGAAAGAGAGAGAGAGAGAGAGAGATATTAACGCATCCTCTCTGTGTTTCTGTGTTTCAGATATCTGCTGCAGTGAAGAGGAGTCAGCTGAGGCGCGTATCGCTGGTGCGTGTGGTGCATATTGGCTTGGCGAGCGAGAAGCAGCGCGAGCTGCATGCAGGGAGCGAGTGAGTGGAAGGACACCGCGGAGGACGTGCCCGAAAGATGCAGTGTGGTGGCGCGAGGCGCGAGTGCCCCGTCGGCGATTTGCAACTCGGCTGATTGATCGATCATCGAGCGTAGCATCAAAGCAGCAATCGCCATGAAGAAGATTCCCGCAGCGGCCGGCGCTGGCTCGGGCTCGGCCTCCGGCTCCGGCTCCGGCTCCGGCTCCGTTTCGGGCTCTGGCTCGGGCTCCGGCTCCGGAGGCGGCTACTACGACGACCGCAACCCCCTGCTCAAGGGCACAATGTCCAGGTTAGTAGCGAATCATCATTTTGCGCAGCTGTCTCTCGAGGTAGCCTCGGTAGCCTGCAGTAGCTGAGAGCTCCAACAAATTGTTCAAGACTTTTGCTGTCTGGCTCTCTGCTGCTGCTGCTGCTGCTGCTGCTGCTGTACTGTTGTGTAACGATATTTTTAGAGTCGTCGAAAGTGTATTTTAGAACGCTAGCGTCGAGAATTTCCTTTCGAAAAACCCGCTGCAGCTTTGAGACTTCTCACTTACCACCTGAAACAGAGAAAAAAGGGAAGATGAACTGCCCTACTTAGCGCGCTCGCAGATTGCAGCGAGTGCCAGCTAGCCTGCATGAGGAGCTGGGCGAGAATTTGAAGTTGCTCTTGCAGCGCATGCGATTGACTTTGTGCTTTGAGGTTGTTTGCGATTTGCTCGAAGTGAGCGAGAAGTAAGCGCGAGTACGCGAGTCTCGGCTAATTTTATCGTCGACGCGTCTATTCTGGGAAGGGAAGAGATTCGCACTGCGGCTTGCTGCAAGCGCGAACAGTTGCTAAGGAACAAAGTGAGTAGCAGCGGAGAGATGATGAGACGTCGTACGTAATTTCACATAAACAATGCAGCGCATAAACGCTCGCTCGCATGGCGCTGCAGCCTTCGCTCTCGGCTACTCGGCTGTACTTGTCGGCTCAATGTTTCTTAATTAATTCGAGCCAAGGTTGAGGCGCTTTTTCTTGGCACAGCTCATGGCTACTAGTCGCTCTCCTCTCCTCCTCTGCTCTGCTGCTTGTTTTCTTTGACAAAAACTGCTCTCTCCCCGTGTGCGCGCGCGCTCCCAATTTTCGAAAGTGAAAGGTTTGGCAGTTGATGCCGATTTTGCCGGCGTACTGCCCGCCTCTGCCAGTGAACCTTCGCCTTGGCTTTCGCGACCGAACGCAGCTCGCAGCATCCACGTGCTCGGACGCCACTCGTATAGCCACTTCGCCTGCGCCGCAGCAGTGATTCATCGTTCCGGCACCTCCTTTGTCCAGCAGCAGCACTCCTATGAAGTCTATTGCACATTTACTGCACGAGTATAATGTAAGATCGTCGCCGTTACGGAGCGGCGACGGCGCTCAGCCGTGAAGTGGCGTAAGGTCGCGCAAGCAAACTCATTGCTAAATGGTCATTGATGCGTCGCTCGCCACTGGCCGCTCTGGGCCGCTCGTACGCTAGCTCCATTCCGCCGAAAAGCTCTGCTTACGCCTGCTTACCCCCCATGATTACGCTTCGAATAGCGACCACGCGACCGCACTTATTCGCGCTGCAGCCTAATCGAAGCAACAGTTGAGTCATTGCTAGTAGCGTCTCGCAGCTACTCGCTCTCCTCTTCTCGCAAACCAAACACCCAATTTAATAAGTTAAGTCTAATCCTTCGGGCGCGCACTCGCCAGTTAAATCATCCGCACATCTCGCGCGCGCCGGTTATTGCATCGACGCTATAATAAACACAGGCCTCGCTCGAAGCCAACGTCTTGCGTCACTAGGCAGCAGACGCCACTGCATTGGTACTTTATTAGTACCGTGCTCGATGAATTTTCAATAATGCAACGCAATACGCGGTTTTTGCTCAGCTGGGACGGGCGAAAAAAAAGGAATGGCGTTAAATTTAACAACTGGCTGAGAGAGCGAGCCGCCGAGATTCCAAGAGCTACGCTAACCGGTTTTAAATATCTGCGTCAAACTTGCAAGGCGCGCGCGGAGAGCGCGGCGACCCAATTTTTCTCGTATCCGAAAACTCTCGATTTCTCGATCCGCGAACAAAGGATCCGCCAGGCTACGGAGATAGCATGCACGTCGGCCGAACATAAACCCAATTCTACTGCGGAATGCCTGCAGCCGCAGCTGCACACTGCAGCTAACAATTTCACTTTCACCCGCTCATACTCCGCCGCCGCCGATTTCTAAGTTGCACTGCGCTCTTTCGCCACTATATACCAGCTCTCGGTCTCTACTACACCTCACATGTACCTTCCATTTATCCCATTTCCACTAATTCTTTCTTTCTTTTTTTCTCCCATCTGCTTACATTCTCAAAGTTCCGTTGCGTTCCGTTGCGTTCCGTTGCGTTCCGTTCCGTTCTTACCACCGCCGACTTTTCGCTCGCTCGCTCTCACTCTCACTTCCTTCTTGTCCGCGCGCGCATTGACACATCGACATTGCCGCATCGCCGTATGCCTCACCGCCAACACTCATGTCCAGACCTATTTTCTTCTTCTTCGCAAAATTGGCAACGTGTCGAAAAGAAAGGAGCGCTTGCGTCCAATCACATGGGCATCGCTGCATGCGGAATGAGAGAATGTTTAGAAAAGGTGAAAGCTAATCAACTGGCTTTTTTTCCCCCTCCCTCTCTCTCTCTCTCTTTTAATAAATAGCTCATAATCAAGCTTATAAATGAGCAGTGGCAAACTAAAGTACATGTTTAAAAAGTGGCTGGGTTGACATAATATCGGACGATGGTAGCAGCGCAAGTGGCGGCCATTTTATAATTCCTTCACTTTTACGCTCGATACGCGGACGTGGGTATGATGAAGCTGTTACGCTCACTTTCTCCCGAATGAGACTGCCTATCTCTCTCTCGCTCGCTCGCTCGGCTTCGGAAAGCTAGCTGCCAACTCGCCAACTGTACAAAGCAACTATTGCCTTGGTTTATCTACTAATGCGGATAGGAGTTGTTGGATTAAGCAGGCAGGCAGGCAGGCAGGGGGCCGATATAGGTCAAGGACGCTCGCCGAGAGGATCGCATCTTGACGTAACCAGCGCAGATATATCTCATGCATAACTTTTACTTCCGCTGAGTTGCGGCCGACGGCATTAAGCTGCCTCGCCAAGCTCCAGCAATTGCTCTTTCCAACCAAGCAGTCATAATCAGTCCAATCCAAATATATCGCAGTCAAATCATACATATTACGTATAGAATTGAAGAGAGCTAGCCTAGCAAAACAGCTCTGCGAGTGTGGTGTGAACACCGACGACGACGATATGTAGCTGCTATACAACTAATTCTGCTAATACCTTCATCCCCCCATAGCATAGCTAAGCCGCTCAGTCAGTCTCGCTGCGGCCTTTATACCTAGCACGTGAATGTGCTGTGCACGCCGAAGGCAGTCAGGCATTCGTGCAGGTGAAAGTCGAGCTGCGAGTGAAGAGCGCCCGCAAGACGAATGGCCTCCTTCTCTCTCTCTCTCTCTCTCTCAGCACGTGGCTCCGCTTCGTATACCCATTGCTATAAGATTCTTTGAAAAGCCATCAGTCCTTTGTTTCGCCAACGCAAACCTATAGTATGCAAACTGGCCACTTGCTTTTCTCCGCTCAATCTCGCTCGAAGGTTGCGCCAAGGTCTGCTGCTCAATTTTTCAGCTTTTCAGCCGCGGTCCTACAAATCAATTGCAAGATTGAGAAGAAGCGCCGAGCGAATAGCTGATCGATAAAAAACATGTGTTGTCGATGTCATTGGTTTGCTTAAACAACAAAACAACAAAGTAGCCGCCGCACGGAAGCAGCGCGAAGCAGCGTGTGCCGTTATGGTCGCTCGGCAGCATAGCCGTTACACGACGCGCAGGAGCATCAACTCTATAAGCGAACAACGACAATGATTTGACTGTTTGAATGCGCGAGCTAACGATACGGGCCGTATTTGCCTGCCTGTGAAATGTGAAGTGAGTTGCGAATGGCGCCAGTTGTCCGGTCCGCGGGCGCGGTTTATTTGGCCATTACCTCTGCCTGCTCACTACTCTGCAGGGGGCGTCAGCTTGAGGTTTTGCAAACAACGTCGGCGATATCCCATTGATTGTTTAGTTTGCTTGGCGCCTAAGCGAGCCAACAGCTGGCCTATAATCTAGACAGCCCTGATGCGCTCTTTTCTGCGCTCCAACACAATCCAACTTTCTCCGCTGTTGTCTTTTTCACTGGTCGCGGCGCTAGCGTGCTAATCGAGCGTTATGCGACCAGATCGCTCGCGCTTGCTCAACCTGTAAGCTCCCTCTCTCGCATAGCCGCGCTACATTTTTCCTTACTGCTCGCCACTTTGAAGGTGAAAGTGTTTGATCTTCGGTCAGTCGCGAGCTGAGCCACGGGCAATCTCTTGAAAAAGAAACAACAACTCGGAGCTTCCTCGATTTTCACTTTTATCGGAGCTTTGAAAGGCTCAGAAGGAGCGATAAGGCAGGCTGCGGAGGCTAAAACTGGCCAAGTTTGAGAGGTTGCTCGAGGAAGGAAACTTGCTCTGGGCGTCGGGTCGTAGGTGGCAGCTAATGTTTTGCAAGTTTTCAGACGGCCCGCCGGCAGCAAGGAAAAGCAAGGAAAAGCAGGCTGTGAGGAATGAGGGAGAAAAGCTCTGGTGAGCTCTGCAGCGATGTGTACTGCGTGTCAGTCATATGGAAGTGGATTATTTGCATGCCTACTTGCTAGTTGGCTCAAGCAAGTGTGCCTATATAGTTAGGATGTCTAAAAAGCGAGACGAAGTGGTCGAGCGATTCCGGGTTTCGTTTGGCCGGTTAGCGAGAGAGAGAAAATGAACGTTAGAATGAGCTGCATGTATGGGAGAAGAGGGAGAAAAAAATCAGCGCCTAACGGGACACAATTAATGTGGCGTGCGTGCAGGCGCGCATGTAGAAAAGAGAAACGAGAGTCGCGCGGAGAAGGTCAGATCGTAATTATGATCGCAGCAGTAGCAGCAGTCCCGGAACGCGTTACGCGCCTCAAGGACGATGCAGTGTATAAAAAAACCAGAGACTAACGCCGCAACTCGCCGACTCGGAGTCGCAGGACGATTTATGTAAGACTCTCTCGCTCTGCCGGCCTTGTCATCTTATTTATTTGATTGTTTGTTTTGTTTTTTCGACGAAAAAGCGCGCCAAATCAGCGCGGAGAGCGCTTTGCCGTCCTGAAAACCTATTTATTCTTATCGGCCGGCCGCGAGGACGTTGGAAGGTGAGCATATTATGCTGGTGGCGCTCGCAATAACGACAGGATGGATTGTCGTTAGCGAAACTGACTCACAGCTGATTCACCAGTTCACATAGGTCCATTGTTTCATAGACCGAAGTATGCTATCTTTGCGTGGTTCCATTATGGCCAATGAATCGCATTCGCATCGAGTACGGCACTGGTGCAGCGATAGCGGGGCTCCCCCGGCCATCAGCTGCACTGTCCATGTCGTCCAGCAGCTTGGAGCTTGGAGCGCGCCACCGAGTTAGGGATGCTGACCCCGACACGCGCTCGCCTATATGTGGGTCGTCAAATATACCAGTAACACGTCGCTCTAAAAATACACCTCGACACACACACCTCAGCTCTCTCTCCCGATCACACTCACTCTCGCCTCGCCTCGCCTCGCCTCGCCTCGCCGGCAGCTTCTTCCTTCGCGTTCCTTCTCCCCCCGCACCACCTATCCTCCATCTACGTCAGCAGCAACTTTTTTTCCGCTTTTTCGCGTGTTTCTTGTTCTGCCTACGAGTTGCTGAATGCTTCGATGACTCTTCATTTTCGCCTTCGCACCCGTCTCCGTCGAATTTTCAAACATCTCGACAAACAAACTCGATCGTAGACGCGCCAATGAAATTAATAATAGATCGTCGCGTCGGTCGATCGGTGCTGCAGGTTTGACGTGGAGGTCCGGGCGGCCAGAGTGTAGCAGCTGTTAAATTGTCAATAATCCCACGAGCTCGCGCCGGCTCGCGCAGCCCTCGGCGCAGGCCTCGCGCGGCTCTCGTGAAAGCCTTATTGAGGTGACTTTTGCCCCCCGCGCACAATATGATGCATACACATACGAGTGCATTGTTAAGCCGTGAAATTGAAAATCAAAGGCGATTAGGCTGCGATAGGACTATTAGCATTTAATTTTGGGGGCCATCGAAATCTACTGAAGGAGTCCGATCGCAGTCGACTAGTCGTTGAAAGTCAATGATGTAGGTTGAACGAAATTCGAAGAAGCAGGCTTTCGAGCTGTATCTGGCGAGGAATCACAGCTAGAGACACATGTAAATCACGAATAAATGTCACTGTCTAATATAATAATATGATGTTGACGAGTGAATGTACAGTGGATGCAGCGAGTGGCAGAGTACAGTTTAATGTAGGTGTTAGGTGCAGAGCAGGCAGGCAGGCAGGCAGAGACAGGGGCTCGCGTACGGCTATTGATTTCCTGCTGGCTGGCATCAGTGACGCTGCGGGGCGCTCCTCTACGACGGATACTGTACCTTATAGCAGCACTTGTAAGCCGCGCGCCCTCGCGAGACAGAGTGAGAGAGAGAGGGGGGAGGAGGGAGAGCAAGGATTTGCAACGTGCATACTTCTTTGGTTGTTTGCTTATCGCAGCAGCCTCCCCGATTCAACATGGTGTAATTGAAATTTTAGTCGTCCGTTGAACCAGTCAGTTATTGACCCTACACTCCGCTACACTCAGACACACGCACAGACACGTACAATGTATAACAACGTATCGAGCGCCGCGGGAAAAGCCGAGGGAAAAGCGATAGATGGGCTCGAATGCTTGTTTTGTTGCAGCACATATCGGCTGAACGCATCGGCTCTACTCGTATCGTTCAGTCGTCTGATGTAAGACGATCGATCGAGGGGGATAACGCCAGTAGGCAGCTGTGTATGCCTGCCTGTCTGCTCTGTGTATAGCTGTGTAGATGTGTGCGTGGGACAGAAGGAGTAGAGTATACAAGGGGTAGGCTAGGGGGCTGTGGCGGCGTGACGTCGCGAGTCGAGTCTCCATCGGAGCCGGCCTGCGTCAGACTGTGACGTAAGCTCGGCTGGCTGCGCGGCTGTGTGCAACGTAACGACAGCACGCGTGCAGCAGCTGCGTATGTGCTGGTATGTGCAGCCCGGCAGCAGTCCTGTGCGCCATGTTCGTTTGCGCGGGGACTTGTTGCGGCGGCGACGGCAGTCCATTGATGCCGCAGCCAGCGTCCGGCTAATTTGGCCGAGAGAGTAGCGATTCCGCGATTGCGCAACGCCCGCGCCACCGCCGCCACCGCCGCCACCGCCGCCACCGCCGCCGCTCGGCTATAGAGCGCCGTTAAGTTGCTGCAACGCCGAGCTGAGCGAGAGACAGACCTGTGGCATGATTATCACGAAACGCCGTGGCGGCGTAGCGAACGAGGTCAGCTCTGTAAAATAATCTCTGCGCGACAGCTCGAAAGTTGCAGCAGCAGCAGCACTCGCACTCGTGAAAGCGTCCCATTTTTTCTGGCCCAACGCACCTACTAGCGCAATATTTGCCTCCTTTCTTCGGACTTCCTCGCTTACTCTCCAATTATCCGAATTGCCGCCGAACCGACCGATCGTTGTTCCTTCCGCGGTGCAATGCAGGCCAAAGTTTTGGCGCCCCCACGCTTCCATCGCAGCTACGTCCTGCCGCCTCCTGCACTATTATTCGAAATCGACTGGAAAAAGCAATAAGCTCGACAGAATATTAAATAGACTTTTAAGCGTAAAACTACTGGCTCAATGGTATTTGTTGTAGTGTGTGTACAGCTGCTAATTACGTATGTACGTACTAGTGCAGATAGACCGAGCTTATCGTGCTCAGCAGCGAAGAAAAACTAGGTTCTCCGTCCAAGTGCGAGTAGGCGGCTCATTAGCATCGAGCTTTTAGTAGCTCCTGCCACCTCTACTAAGTCAGCTAAGTTTAGCCCGCAAGGCGAAGCGCCGATTAAAGCGCCGATCGCCGATAAATCCTATCAAATTATTCACAGACTTGAGCAGGATTTTGTTTGCCCAATTGGCCTGTGATCAACGGAAAGCCGAGCAGCAACGCAGAGCGAGAGCGACAAACGGAAGGACACAAAGAAGCGGCGGCGGCGGCGATACATTCGACGAGCACTCAATCCCCATTATATACCAGTCGTCCGCGCGACTAACGAGAACAACAAGAACAACAAGAAGGCGAAGAAGAACGAGACAGAAGGGGCCAAATAAAGTGCCAGCGGCTAATGCATCTTTTACGCGTGTTAATTTCAGCGCCCTCGCTCCTTTCATCCGCCACCAATTGAATTCCGCACTTTGATTCTGTCTGCTTGGCGCAACGGAACAGCAGCCAGTCCAAAGGAGTCAGCACGATCAGTACCATCAGCCAAAAGGCCTTGGCGAAAAGTAGCTAGGCTCAATGAAATTGCTGTACCCGAGGAATCTCGGACAGATTGGCCCATCCACCGACAGGTGTCGCCACGCTGGCGGCGAGCAGAGCATGCGAAGGCAGTTCGGTTCAGCTGCAGCCTGCTGCGTGTTTTCGAGGGGGTGACAGGCAGGCAGGCAGGGGGATCAATGGCCCTTCTTCTTCTCGCCAGCCGCCGCTTCTTCTATTCGTGCTTACTAGTCTCCCAAGCAAGCTCAGCGAGCAGTGGCCGGTTAAGGGTCGGATTTCCAACAGCTTTTTTTTCTCACTCAGCACAGCCTACAGAGGGGGACAACCCCATGAATGGACGTACTTTATGACGCTCCATTCTCCATTATCCATCCCAACAACCCAATGTTCGAACCCACTCTTCCGAACACGCTCAAATAAATGTTGCTTCGTTTCGATCCTTCAGCCAGTCGGATTGCCAAATAGTAGGCTCTTATCAGTATGTATTATTATTTGCAAGTATCATTATCCTGCCCCTGCCTGAGACGCGTACAATTGTTCCAAATCACGCTATGATAGTGGTCAATTGACGAATAGTGCCAGACGCCAGAGATCAGAATGACAACACGGCTTCAAACCAATCAATAAAGACTTTTATCCTCTCTCACTGACTCTAGAAGAGCTGCGGTTTATTCTGAGCAAGCCTTGTCTTTTGAACTTGCGTACCGCGGGCTCCTCTTTAACTACGGCTTTTCTCTCTGTCCCTCTCTTCTCTCTTTTTCGAAAGCCGCGTAGCGCTTTAGCGAGTTACGTATATAGACGCGGTAATTTCTCTGTGCCGCCGCGCGCAAGAAATAATCAGGGGCCTATCTTGGCATCGCATAAGCCTGTCTTACGTAATGAGATGTGGAGACTGCATGATTTCATAGAAAAAGAAAAAGAGAGACGCAAAACGGAGAAAAGAGAGAGAGAGCAGCGAGAATTGGAGTAAAGGCCAAATGGAAAAAACGATGAAACAAGATATGTACCTAAATCCTCGAATGCTGTGCAGCCACCGAGTCGCAGTCGGCCTATAAGCACTATAAGCAGTGTTTATAGTTGTTGCAATACATAATATATAAGTAAAGGAGAGCCTCCTAGCGACAACAGCCGAACTCTCGCGGTCTCTCCTATATGTATATGTATCTCTGCCCTGCTCGCAACAGCGGTTGGCAGTGGCAGCAACAACAGCATTTAAAGAGAGACGGAGAGAGAGAGAGAGAGAGTACGAATAGCCTTGCTGCGAACACTTGCTGTGTGCGTGCAGCGTGTTAATTCATGCCAATATGGCTCCCGTCACACTCTCAACTGCCAGTCAACTGCTTCTCAACTCCAAAATTCTAGTCGTCCGTATGAATTTGCCAAAAATCTCATTGGTGCAGGCATGAGTATTAGGTAGGTGCAACTGGTACTGGTCCGTGCGTGCGTGCGAAGAATGCTGGTGTTTTGAGGAATGTAAACAGGTCGATATAAATCGGTAGCACGCAGCCTAGCTAAAGTAAACAACGGCTGCAGTGTCAGTCTCTCATTCAAGTATAGGTAGCAGCTCTGTCTATTGCATTGCAGTTTTCCAGACAAGGACGGAGCGCACTCATGAGCGCAAGCGCGAGTGTCTCCCTCTTGCTTGCACTTGCGTCGGTTAAGGTTAGGTGCGCTCACCTTCTCCCACTCCTGCTGGCTCTCACAATTGCTACAACAAAACTCATGCCCAAGTGCAATAACTGAATAACTGTATACTGCAGCTAAGGACGACTCGACGAGCTACGCAATAATAGACGTTTGTTGTTGTGGCTATTAGCTGTCGTTAATCGACAGACGGACGGACGGACGGATCAGCAGCGAGTTGTGCAAGTGACAGCTGTTGCTCTGTGTTGTTTGTTTGTTTGTTGTTATCATCGATTCAACGTCGCAGCACGTTAAAGTGCAAATCAAAAGCAGTAAACAGAGCTAAAAACAAAGCAAAGTCGATTTGCAAAACTATAGCTGCGCGCGAGCACGAGCCCAATAGAATTGAGAGGGGATCAAAGAAGAGAAGAAGAAAATAAGAAGAGTGCGCGCACTGATATATCTCTTGGATTGGTTGTAGGTGGCTGGTGTGTAGTGGTGCGCGCGCGTGTGCTTTATACACACACAACTACACAACAGAGGCAATAGTAGTGTAGGTTGATCGGTGCACGTGTAGCCTAGCGCGCACACACAGGCCACAGCCGTGCAGCTCTCTTTCTCTCTCTCTCGCGCGCGCTGGCTGGCGACAGCTGGGAGGGGAGGGGGGCTCGACTCCGAAGTACTCCGAGAAGACTCGAAGTAGCAGCAGTCGCACGCACGCACACAGTCACACATATTAAGTACGCGGACAGAAAGAGAAGAGAAGAGAGAGAGAGAGCGAAGAAAAGAGACACCTATAGCTTTGCTATGCGGTGCTGCTACCGCGCGCCTAGTGGCAGTTGCGCGAGTTGGTGAGTCGGAGTTAGGAGTAGAGTAGCAGCAGCGGACAGATGCGACGTTGCCGCGTCGTCGTTTGCGCCATCTACTCGCGAGTCGCGACTTTCGCGCTCGTCGCGCGTGTGTGCAGTCTGCTGACTGCTGAGAAGTGTGCGTGCAGTGTCGGTGCACAAGCTGCCCAGTGGAGGTTAGTTTGTCGTCGTCGGCAGTATAGATACACACTCGCGGCTAGCTACATCTGTCGCTCTGCTCTGCTACGTGCTACGTCTCCCACTCCTCGCGAGCGGAAGGTGCAAGCAGTGTGCGTGTTCGTGTCGTGTTCGTGTGCGAGCTCGAGTGTGTACATTGACGCCGTATCCGCGAAAAGTCTGTGACCCGATACGAGGACTTTGAAACAACTGAGAACTGCTTCTGTTGATCGTGAGATTCGTGAGTTTTGTGAACTCTGCTGCTCCGCTCGCCACTGCTGCTGCTGCTGCTCTCTGCTGTGTCTCAGTGTGTGTGCGTGTGTGTCTCGCTCGCTTGGAGGTTAGGCCGCGAGCCAGCAAGCAGAGAGAGGATAATTAGGAGCAGGAGGGGTGCGGATGCCATGAGGAATCCCGACCAGGTGACCACCTGACACGCCACCCCGCCATGAGGAAGCCACGGAGGTGAGTAGTGCTCTCGTAGCAAATCGTGTGTTAGTGTGTGTCATTCGCTTGTGTGTCTCTGTCTGTCGGTGAATGGCCCACTTTTATCGCCAGAGTCTGTCTCTGTCTCTTTCTGTGCTATTTAAACTTCCGCGAATCGCCTCCCACGTTATGTAAAATCGGAGCGCACTGTCTCTGCTGCTGTTGGAGTTTTGAAATCGACAGGTTTAACTGCAGCAGGCGGACGGTGGCGCGAGGGAGGAGGAGAGAGAGAGAGATAGAGAGACAGAGAGAGAGAGAGAAGAGGCTTGCGATATAGCGCGAATCGTTGCGTGCCGCCATTGCAACACTGTCGTCAGCTAGTATAAACAAGTGATTGGGCGCTGAAATAGCTGTGGCTGCAGGCGTGCGAATAGAGAGGAAATGGGAAGAGCTGAGGATGCTAATGGTGGCGCATTGATGTTGTGTACACAGAGCATTAGCCGAGATAGGCATCGCGATCGGTGAGATCATCGGCGCTGGCGGCAAAACGGAAAACCTCAACGAGTTTCCCCGTGGGAAGCCGAGCGGCAGAGAAGGTTAGACGGTTGGGGCGCGCATTATCTCGAGTTGCGCGCACCTGGAGAGCGAGTCGGAGAAATATCAGGTTGTAGGTAGCAAGCGACTGTCTGTTGTGCTTGTGTTGCGGGGCGGAATATTTCAATGGGTTCGGCGTTTGGCGAATAATAATTGAAGTGGCCGGCGCTCGTCGCCCTCGCTAAAGTTTGGCCTTTGGCCGGCCAGCTAGCGGTGTTCAATGAGTGCAGGCGCTTAGCTGCAGTTCGAGCAGGTTTATTGAACTTGCGCTCGCAGCGAGCTTTCTCGCTCTAGTCGGCTTATCGCGATGCTTTTGCTGTTGCTTTTGTCGCAGTTGCAGGACGCGGGCGCGGGTGTTGCGAAAGCCCTCTCCTCTCTGTGCCTGTGTGTGACACACATTCTCATTCGCAAGACTGCCTCGCTGACTCACGTAATTACTTATCAGCGCCAAGTCCGTGCGTGCTCGCTTTGCTGCTTGCTTGCAATCTGCTAAACTGCTGCTCTATAGCTCTCTTTCTCCCGATTGCCTCGGCCCAACTGGCTGATAGTTCATGCGCACTATGCGCACTCTTGCTCGCAGTCCACTTTCTCTCGTTGCATTGCTTGCTGCAGCATTCTTTCGCTTGCAATTCACCTTCTCGGGCTTTGTCTCGCCTCGCTGAATGCTGCTCTTGCGAGTGCAGGCTGATCGCCGAAACTGAGAGAGAATCTGCAAGTAATGCAACTCGTGGCAAAAGCCAAAGGACGCATGTCTATAATGTAATTGAAGCGAGGCGCGTATTGTGTAGCTGACTGTTGCTCGCCGCGAAAATCATTAGAGAAGTAGCGGCGCTGGTGACGGAAAGTTCCGGCCTTCCTGCCGCCCACATCAGCCCGCCCCCAAGCAAGCAGTACTCGTTCTCGTGGTTGGCGTTTATTTACGTCCCCTGCACGCTGCTGCGAGAGAAAGACCGAGAGCGAGGGTTGATCGACGACGAGTCGAGGAGAGGCGAGGGAGAAAATGTGCTCTCTCTCTCTCCTTTTTTTTTTGTTCGTTCGCTTCTCCATTGTGTACGTTTGTGTGTGTGTGTGTGTGTGTGTGTGTGTGTGTGTGTGTGTGTGTGTGTGTGTGTGTGTGTGTGTGTGTG
>JAWWMK010011796.1:0-23612 GCA_035047105.1 Galeopsomyia nigrocyanea
AGAGAGAGAGAGAGAGAGAGAGAGAGAGAGAGAGAGAGAGAGAGAGAGAGGCGCAGTGGCCTTAGCTCGCGGGGGTTGCAGCAGCAGCAGCAGCAGCAGCGGCAGCAGCACAGCTTTAGCTATACCGTGAGACGTGACTGGCTGACTGACAAGCAATTACGCGGGCGCTACCGAGGCCAGGAAATGGCATCTCGCCAAACCCGGATATATATGCGCTCCATCCGTTTCTCTCTCTCTCTCTCTCTCTCTCTCTCTCTCTCTCTCTCTCGTTCTCTCTCCCTTCTATATCAATAGCCTGCGCTTCAGCGAAAATAATCCACGCAAAGATAAAACTCTCTCTCACTCTTTGAAGTATATCTCATACCTTCTCGCGCGCGAGCGTGCAATGTGGTTTATGTCGTACGAAACAACAGAGGAAGAAGAAGAAGTAAAAAAATATAAGATTTACGCTAAACGATTAGAAAATTTGCATTTGCAAAGCGATGTGTATAAAAGTTGTCGTAAATCGTGCGATAGGTCTTTCTCTTTTTTTCTTTTTTTATACGCTAGTTTTACAGCCGAGAAGACTTTGATAGTCGCGTCGCTCTGCACGCTGGCCGCGAGTGTGTGTGTGTGTGTGTGTGCGTGTGTGTGTGTACATGTGTGTGTGTACGGCAAAAGCGATAAATTATCAATTTGTTAGAAGCCCGCGAGGAACAAGCTACATTACAGTTCCATTAAAAGCCGTTTAAAGCTCTCTCTCTCTCTCTCTCTCGTCGCTCGCGCTCATATATATAGCGAAAGGGGTATGAATCACTGACGTTCATGCCGCACCGAGAGACTAGGCTTCCGAGTTCTATATAACTTATTCATTCGCTCGCGTCGATAATGCCGTTAACGATCGCGACAAAACAAAAAAAAAATGCAGAGCGAAATCTAGAAAATTCCCTAATTTATCTTTTAATAATTATTCGTCGAGGAAAGGAGGAGGAAGATCGAGGTCGCAATTCAATGATCGTTGTGCGTCGACTGTTAAATTGCCGAGGAGCTGCCATCTCGTCTGCCTCTGCCGCGAGTCTGAATTGATCTATACGCCGCGCGTAATGTTTCTTTGCTTATACGATGACGTTTGAAGAAAGAAAAAAAAAAGTGAATTAAACGCGTGTACACGCGCTGTGCAGTTGTTTGTAACGACTACGACGACGACTTTCCTTTCGATTTGACTTTCATTCGCGCAATTAGATCTGGTTAGTTCGGAAAAATTCTTTCGTCAATTATAGAAAACTATAAGTGGGCTCTCTTTCCATTCGATAAATAATTGCTACTTTATTTCAAATTAGAAATGATTCGCGAATGCAACAGAATTTTTCCGTAAAACGCCAATGTCAATGTGTAGAATTGATATGAACGTGTCTGCGTATGCGTCGAGATTACGATATTTGCACGGATGCACGAGTACAGCGATATATATATTACCAACGGTCATACTAATCAAATCGAATATATAAAAGAAAAAAAAAACATAACCGCAAACTGTCGCGGTAAACACACGTTGCACGCTAATGTAGACGTTCGATTACAACGAATAGAGTAAACAGCGATGTAAAACACTAATGAAAATGCAAAACAGTTCAAAGTAAAGCGATGAACCCATCCGAGCGAATATCCTTTAAACAAACATGCTTTTCAAAGTCCACGTGCGTCTCTGGTATATATATATGTATATGTAACAAGATGCAGGCGCGAGAGGTTCTACGCTAATTACCTTAACGTACACGTATCACGTGTGTACGTGTATAAGTGTGCAAGCACGACGACACATACATAGAGAGAGAGAGAGAGAGAGACCGGACGTGCCGCTTTCCTGTTGTCCGGACTATACGACGACGACATTAATCGTCGAAAATTTGCCGTTGCGAAATGTCGCACGTGCGCGACGATACGACATATTTTTTTTTTCTCTTTCCTTATAGCAAGGAGGCAAGGATATATCTAACTTTTCCCTATATATATACTCGCTCCGCAAATTGTATACAACGTTTAATTAGAACTGATCATGCCTTCGGTTGTATAATTGACGTTTAGTACACGAATTGTATAGACGCGGCCGAGGCTTGTGCAGACACAATAGATTTCAAATTAAGTATAAAACTACCATTAGCTCTCTCGAGAGTCGTGGACGAGGTTTTTTTTTTTAAAATCGACCAATGCGCCAAATTTGGTGATATGTAATATCGTGGTTTTACAACATGTGGAACTCGAGAACTGCGTGTTTTACACGCGCCACCTCAATTCCAGATACTCTATGTGTATAATATGTAACGAATGCTGACTGTGGGAACGATAAACTAATAATTTATCGGGATTTAGAGCACAACGATGTATATAACAGCGTGTACGGGAAGGAAGAAGAAGAAGAAGAAGAAGAAGAAGAATTTGGTGAAAGGTGCGCAGAGGATTGTATAAAAGGCAGCGCGAGAGAGAGAGATATGTATATGCTGGCAAACAGCACAGAGCGAAGCAAAGGCAAAGAGAGAACTGCGCGCGCTCGGGAGCTGGGGTCCATTGTAATCCTATGTAATCGCATAATCGGCGTCGCGAGAGAGAGAGAGAGAGAGAGAGAGAGAGAGAGAGAGAGAGAGAGCTAAGGCTTTTGCGCGCGTGGGCGTGACAAAGGAGCCGACGTTCTCCCTAAACGGTTATCGCCTCGACACGACGACGACGACGACGACTACTCGCGCCCTTATTCTTTATACCTTCCAGCTTAGCTTTCCTTCTCTCCCATTGTAATGTCCTCTCTCTCTCTCGCTCTCTCGACGTCCTCCTCCACCTCGAAAGTCCCGCTGCTCTCTCTCTCTCTCTCTCTCTTTCGTGTGTGTATGTGTGTGCCTTTTAGGAAATTGTTTTTCGCCG
The DNA here is from genome assembly GCA_035047105.1 of Galeopsomyia nigrocyanea. Classification (NCBI taxonomy): domain Eukaryota; kingdom Metazoa; phylum Arthropoda; class Insecta; order Hymenoptera; family Eulophidae; genus Galeopsomyia; species Galeopsomyia nigrocyanea. The sequence goes on from JAWWMK010011796.1 coordinate 2,893, forward strand.
CCGCCGCTGCCGCCGCGACTTTATTTCGCCAGAGCACCGATATTCCTTCATTCGCGTTTATAAGGAGCGAGTGTACTTTGCATGAAAATCTTTTTAGAAAGCAACCCGCGCGCTTTTGTTTTCCGGGATTCTTAGAAAGCTTACGCGAGTGTGTATGTGTGTGTGTGTTTGTGTGTGCAAATAAATAATTGCACGGAGACATTTTATGCTAGAATCGTCATCAAGCTTATTTTTTCAATGCAAAAGTTTCATTTAATTCACACGAAGATCGTTATATTTTCATTGCTGTATCAGAGATTCACCGATAAAACCACAAAACAATGCCATTATAAAGCAAAAAAAAAAAAAAAGTGGCATGAATTGACTATTTATGGAGTGAAATAGTTGGCGATGGAGAGCGCAAAAGCATTTGAATTAAATGAGCAGTTGTACCGTTCGAAAATATCCCCATTGTAACGACAATAAAATTGATTAGATTTTTATTGAGCATTCTTTAGCACTTTGGAGAAATGTACGACATGCATTTTAACAATAGCTCCCAGAAAGCTCCAGCGAGTGTAACAATACTAATGTGAGACACCAAGAAGAGAGAGAGAGAGAGAGAGAAAGAGTCTATATCTGCTTTGAGCGCGCGATTTACAAAAGAATTTAGCAAGCGAAATAGGCAAGCCGCCTGTGCAAAACAAATGAAAACGAGCGGTGCTCTTTCTCTCTCTCTCTCTCTCTCTCTCTCACTGGCTGTTTTCGATGCAGCAGGAACTACATGCTGTGTGTGTGCTCTCTTACTTAAGGGCTTCGATTACGCCACATACACACAAATACCTATATATACACACACATACTCGCTTTGAGAGAGCAACAGCAGCAGCAGCAGCCCATTATAATACGCCCATTACACTGCCTGAGAAACTCGAATATTTACATACTCTGCTCTTGCGCGCGCGCGATTGGCAAAAAAAAAAAAAGAAACAAGAAAATAAAGCATAAATAATGCTCGTTACGTATGAGTGCGCACATTCTTAAAATCGAGAACAAAACATTTTAATAACTCGCCATAAATTCACTCATCAAAGGCCAGCAAAAAAAAGAGAGAGAAGAGAGAAGCTGTGAGGTGCGCGCGCGGGTCGAGCACGCGTCCTATATGTATAATATGGTAATCACGGGTATGTGTGTGTAGCACGATTAGCATGGCTTAAAAGGAGGATATAACGGATGGCGCGAAGATCGCTCACTGATAAATAAAACGAAAAAAAAAAGATGAAGAAGAAGAAGGAGGCTCGCTATACACGAGGACGTGCATTATATATTTGCCCACGGGCACAAACTGAACACAACACACGAAGTAAGAGAGAAAGAGAGAGAGAGAGAGAGAGAGAGAGAGAGAGAGATAGCTCCGCTTTTATGGAACACGTTGCTTTCACCCTGCAACTCGCTCACGCTCGCGCACGGGACTTTATATTTTAAACAATAATCCCGGTCGTTCCATCGATCAATATTTCGTGTGTGGGGGTTGGGTGCAGCTATACATATATATCTGATCTATAGCCGAGTAAAATCGATGCGAGATGGGTGAATGCGTATAGCGAAAAATATAATAGTAGATGGGGTGCTGCTGTCTGGCGTGTGTGACAGGTTCCTTGACCGAGAGACTATAGAAAAGTTGCAGGTACGACGAGACGACGCACGATGATGATGATGATGATGAAGAGGGGTATATAGGTACTACCGCCGCAGCGGATTGAGAACCCCTCGACCGTATACACATATACGCCGATTGGCTCTCTGTGGACCGCCGCCGCACGCCGCATGCTTGCACCTGGCGGACAGCTGCTCGCTCGCACATACACACACACACACACACACACACACACACACACACACACGCCCACACGCGCCTGCTGCCTGCGTTCGTGTGCCGCCGAGGTATTAACACTGTATAGGTATATATATATATATTCTTCTCCCGTTGACAGGTCGTTTCCGAGCTGCCGCCACCGTCGTCGTCGTCGTCTCGAGTCGTGTGTATGAGGTGTACCTTTGTAGTGTCCTACTATTACGGAACTTGGAAGGAGTGGAGCTTTTTTTTTTTTTAAACCTTTTTCCAACAATTTTTCAGAGAAATGGAGTTGATGTTATGGTTACTGGGTCGTTATATGGGTGGCAGTGAACTAATTATAAAATGAGGTTAGCAAATCCGCTAACGAAACGTCGTCAAATCAGAAAAAACTAAATATGTTTTTTCTTATTTAATAACAACAACCCAAGCCCTCAGCCGATCGTATTTCTTAGATAATATAAAATGTATCTTTTGCCTTTTTTTAATTTTCCGATGGGCATAAACGTTTTAACTCGTGACAGCGTTGAAAATTCAATCGAGTTATTTTATTTTTATTTTAATACATAAACGAACAGGTAAAATTCTCTGTACAAGAGTTATTGTACGAAGTTAAGCTATAGATGGCGACCTGGCGTTCGATAACAAAAAAAAAAACACTAGAGTGAAATAATGCTTGCTAGTATTGAATTATATATGAAGTTACAAAAAGAATTAAATTTGATCATTTCTATTCCGAGGTAATTTTGTCTTACATCCCAACATAACGAAGCCCGAGCAAGCCTTAAAACAATATCACTTCAATGGCAACGACCAGCCAACAAAATTCATCGAACGTCTTATCCGCATCGACAAATAACGAAAAAAAAAAATTTGACAAATTGGCCCAATCCGCACGTACAATCGCCAAAAATTACAAGCGCTTAAGAGAGCGAGCAAGCAAACAAAAACGAAACTTTCACCAAAATTTTTATTGCCTCATGCACACACAGAATAATGCAGTACCGCGGAACAGGACGAACGCCTTGGAACCGAGCAAACAGACTAATCTTGGAAAATCCAAAAAGCACTCAAGGCCCCACGCGCGTTCGGGCGCGAGCAACACGCCTATCTTTCGCGTAGAATCAGCAAAGAGAGACTTCCCCCTCGAGAGAGAGAGAGAGAGAGAACGAGAAAACACATCGGAATCGACAGTTGGCCGAGTACCTACGAGCGACTATACCGAACAGGTAGCTTTCACAGTACGGCACCAGCAAATACCCAAGAGACAATGGGGAAATGCAGCGTCTCTATACAAGCAGGTCCTATGGATTATAAAGCCATGTAGCTTCGAATACACAAAAGCCCATAGCTATATACAGCGGGCACATGGCACTTTCCGAGCGCGTACGCTTTCTTAAGGAGGGGTATAGGATTATCTATATAGACCTTCGAGTATATATGCGCGTATATATATACGTTGCGTAATATCGAGAGAAGAAGATCCAGTTGATAAAAGTTGCAGCGCAAGTCTTCCGATCGTCGAGAGAGATTTCGTAACAGGGCAATCGTCACTCATTAGCATTGCTATACATTCGTATGTATCTTTTGTGGGTTAAGAATTCTCTCGACGATAACAAAAAAAAAAAAAATGCGACGACGACGGTGGCACATGGCTGAACGAAGAGAGAAAGGGAAGAAAAAAAAACAGAAAACCACTTCATTCGGGCGTCGATAAAAAGAAGATCGGCTCCGATAGCGATTATATATCTGACGGCCGACGACGACGACGACGAGTGAGAGCTTCGAGCGAGTTGGATTTTTCAACACCTGTTCAAAGAGAACGCGCGCTCCGGATATTATTTAAAATGTCCCTCTCGGATCGCGACCAAGCGTTAATAACACACGACGCGAGCGACGGCTCGAAGGAGGTCCATTGGCGGAGAAATCGAAATCCGAAAAGAAAGAAAAAAATAAAAATTTCCATGCTTATCTGATAACCACGAGCAGAACGACAACGAACTTTGTTTTTTTTTTCGTTTATCGGGTATTTACAATAATGTAATCATCGCTGATGCGTGTATGACGAGAGATCGGAGATATATTAATGAGATTGTGTCAGTTTCAGGTATTCGAGAAAGTTTTGCGTTTAAACGTGTTTAATTAATAAAGATTGGCTCGCGCGACGCGACAGTTCGACATTGAGTTGTCGCAAAGAGCAACAAAATATATTCATGGACACTTATGATATTAATCATGATAAAGAAAGCTATGTAGTTTCTAGACGCAAACTATGATAAGAAATTATCTAGCGGTTGGATATTTTTTTCTTGTCAATGAGTAATAATATGAAATCGAGCGGAAATATATTTTGAGGCATAAAACTCGAAATCCGACAATTATATTCGATTGTTTTTAACAATAAATATATTTAACCTTAGAAAGAAAACAATTTTTGACGAAGTTAAATTAACCTTCAAAATCATTAGATCAAATGTTATTTCACACGTAAAACATTCCATCTATGTATACAAAAGAATGATTTTTTGAACAAATGTATCTTGATGCCCTCTATCGACTTAATCGTTACTTTTTTTTCAAATTAAAATTGATAATGATTGTAGTGAGGTGTCATTCGCGAGTCATAAACAATCGACACATTGTATAGTTACAACGGCGCTCAGCGAATCTTATATGCGATTGGATTTTTTAACTGCTTCAAGTCGCAAATGTAAACGATCTACCAAGGCACTTGCATAAATATTTTCATCCAGTGTACTGGTGCGCTAAATAGTTAAACGAACATTTTGCACACACGTATCAAGCAAACAAATTAACTTCAAATGGTTATAACCTTATAATCTCTAATCTCGTCGTTGTTTGCGTTAATTTCATCCAAAAATACTCGTACGACAGTTTTTTTTTATTTACATTGCATGGTGCCACTTAAAATCGATCGACAGCTGCTTAAATCATTGTTAAAAATCAGACGTTATCTTTTTTTTCGAAATTCACTGCTCGTTATTTTATTTTTTTTTTTGCACACTATACCCAATGTAATGAAATGACGATGAGAGCCACGCCGCGGTAGCCGGGACATGGCACAGGGCTGCACGAAATCTACCTTGAGAAATCGGAAACCACCTGGCCGAGCAGATAAACTCGTAACCCGACACTAACCTTTGGCGCGTTTACTGAAAACGAAGGTATACAAATTGACTTTTATATACATTTTTTTTTGCTCTCTCGCAAGGTGTGTCGTGAAATTTTTCGTTGACGCGATACGATTGATTTTTCGAGGAAAATTTATTGATTGATTGATGTGTGGACTTTGATAATGAATTTCAAAAAAAAAATCGTGTTTGATTTGGCATAATCGAAGGAAAACTTCAACGAAAATAAGTGTGTAATTTATGAGTGGGAAACAAAAGAAAATAATTTCACGGGTATATAAGCGTTTAACAAATTGAATCTATACTTTATCTATATCTCGTTACTTTGTTGGCCGCACATTTGTTTGTGTCGTCAATTCAACGTGCCAACGGCTGATTTATACCGACGAACACGCATCCAAATCGAAAATTGAAATTGCCAGCCAGAGTTAATTAATTTCAAAGGTAAAGACTTCGTCGCTTACTATACGAGTGAGAGAGAAGCGTAATTTGAATATTTATTTATTTGCTATTTGCAGTCTTTGATCGCGTCGAAATCATGTGATAAGGAAAGTTGATTTAAGAGGTCATTATATAACGAGGTGAAAAGTTTAATTTAGAAGCGCAAAATTGATTTCACTCATTGCGGACGATAATATTCCCTTCTCGCTCGACAATTTCTAATCCAATTATTATTATCGTTTCGAATACTTTCGCGAGAGAGATCGAGAGAGCGAGGAGGATCGAGAGATATCATCTCATTCCAAAGAAGATTAGAAAATTAATCGCGTGATATAAGCGCGAAGACGAAATTTTTTTTTTTTTGATCGCATTGTTAATATCGCGAAAAGTGAATCACGCGACTCGTAAATTGACACATTTGGATTAAGCAAATTGCGTATGAGGTTGTTTACAAGACAGTGATCCCTTTAAATACGAAGCAAACGCGAAACAATGGAACATACACACGCAGATGAGAGGTCGAAAGTAATGTGCTACGACGACGAAGAGAAAGAAAAAAAAAAGGCGCACGCGGTCTCTGCTAACGATTATCGCGCGATAAGAATCGTTTAGAAACGTCGAAGTGAGTTACGTCAATGGGGGGGCATAAATCGCAACGGACGGCTGCAGTTTTATATGCGTGTCTAACGGTATATACAGCCGCGTTAGACTCGCAATTAAATTGCCTCCCCTTCTCTCTCTTCTCCAAAGCCTAAAAGGTTAAGTAAATGAATTTACGAGGATTATTCGCGGCTGCTATAGAGTTTTAATCGAGTATAGGAGCGCGAGAGGTGCTAAAACGCAAATTACACTTTCCAAATCTAATATATAATATCGATTTCTCGCATATGGTTAATTAAAACGAAAAAAAAAAAAACTTCGGCGAAGGTTATTAATAGGCAACGTTGTCAACAATAGGCTTTTAAAGCCGCGCGTGATTCGAGATGATTCTAATTGGTTCTTATACCACTCTTTGAGAGAAAGAGAGAGAAAGAGCTGCGCGCTATGCGCACTTTCACGGCGGAAGTTTTGCAAGCGGCATGGCACTCGGAGAAATGCCCGTCCTCTTCTTCTTCTTCTTCTTCTTCTTCTTCTTCTTCTTCTTCTTCTTCTTCTCATTCTTCCTCCCCTTTTGCTCTTTCGATGTGTACGTATACGTATGTGTGTGCACGAGAACCTCTGTTCTCGTGCATTCGCTCGCGAGTAACTCGCCGCTGACCCAGTTCGATCCTCGCGCGCACGAAGCGTATGTATACGAGCGGCCCGAACTTCCAAGCTTCCCAAAAGACGAGAAGAAAACACGACGTCTTATTGATTGCAATACCCTGCTCCTCGAGATTATATTGCTGTCTATAAATTTTTTCGGTAATAAAAAAAAAATTCTATGATTGCCATTCGACGTCGCGAACTTGAATGCACTTTGAATAAATCTCCATGTCGTCCGTTTCGTATTGTAAAAGCTGCGCACGGGGAATTCGTGTCACGAGCGCGAGAGACGATATTCGCTATTTAAGAGTCAGATCAGATTCGATTGAAACAACAATTCGTGCTTTAATAGCCTAATAAACATGTTGAATTTCGCGTCGTATACGGAAAAACGCGCTTTTCACCGCACGAGAATTTCTACTTCTTCTTTTTTTTACGACGTCTCTTGTTTAGCAGTGCGTACGCGCGAGTCTAAAGGGCTGTATATATACGTTTTGTTTGTTAGTAGGTCGTAAATCGTCTTTCTTGCAGAGAGCAGTTTCGCGCGCGCGCAAGTTTTCGGTGTATATAGTGTAAACCCGGGAGGGGTTCAAGAGTCAAGACGTTGTTCGCGACATTATTATGTGTGTGCTTGTTTGGGAAAAACTTTTCGCGCGAGTAATATACGTTTGATATGCGCAACTCCATACGTTCCGCGCATTTTAAAAGCCGGCGTACAAACGAGCTCTTTGTATACAAGCACGGTAAAGTTGATTACCGAAGCAATAAATTAGAAGCGATGATAATTTAGAAAGAGAGGGAGAGAAAAAAAATGGTTTCAATTAGCGACTGCGAAAACTTCCTATCTACACACTGGTTAACGCCGGATTCCAGTCGATTATTCCAAAAATAAAAAAAAAAATAAAAAAGGAAGAGTTAATATCCTTCGCGCACGCACAAACAGAGATTTTTCCAAAGCCGAAAAGCACATGCGATCAGCTCGCTCGCAGAGCTCCATAGTAATTAAACGTCGTCGTCGTCGTAGGAGGAGGAGGACACTCAGAGTCTCTCCCAAAAGGAAAAAAAAACGTGACAGTATAAGCTAAGAGACTAAGCAGAACCTCGCTCACAGACAGATAAGTGGAGAGAGAGAGAGAGAGAGAGTGAGCTCGTCTTCTAGTGCATTATTTCGTACGGGGGCGCGCATAATTCCTCGGCCGCATGCACTCGCACATAGAGTTCGTCCCCCCGCACACCGTCACAATAAAAATAGAACCGTGCGTGCGTGCGTGTGCGACGCGACACTATCTGCGTCGGTTTTACGAGCGCGACGGCGGCACACGGCGGTATAGAAGAAAGCTTCTCTCTCTCTCTGTCTCTCTCAGATTAGGATAGGTTATGTCGAGCGTTGCTGCACAGCGTGTGCCATATGGTCGCTTCACTCTCTCTTCTCTCTCTAGGAAACACCAAGAGAGAGGATATCGCCGCAGAAAATTCCTTCGCTACGGAGAGAGAGAGAGAGAGAGAGAGGGAGAGATTCATGGGGCTTCGGAAAACGAGAATACGACACTCTTGTATAGCTTTTTTTTCCCTCCCCTGACAAACTAATGGTCGAATGAGGACTCTTCAAGGTTTTAAGCAGTGATCTTTTTTTTTTTTTACTACGTTACCCAATTACACGCCGGGGATAATATATGTCCTACTGGATCCTAGATCTTCTGGATTTCGTTTTACTCACCTAGAACATAAAGAAAAACCCAGATATCATTAGATTAAGTCGTTTCCGGATGTACAATGATATATTATTTTAGGTTTCCAAAGAAATGTTAATTAGTGGATGATTTTTAAAACTTTTTTTTTGGCTCGTTCGTTAATCGTTACGAACGACAGTCGCAGCAACAAAGTTTTTTTTTGTTATTATTCCTATTCGCCAAACGTACATACACACACATACACGAGCTAAATTGCCGTGATTACGTGCACGTTTGACATAATTGCCGGTAATAAAACATCGCAATGACAAGGTATTCGCCTCGTACTCACGCGAGATTCAATTGGGAAACTTATTTACCGTGTGTGTTATTTATTTTTTTTTTCAGCGTGCATGGCAGCTATAAAGTTCATTCGGACACTATCTAAAAACGGACCTGCCTTAATTACATGGCCAAGAGCCGTTGAATTAATAAGCCTTTAACCGCCAACGAGGGCAATTCAACGACGTGAAAGCCTCCCCCCCCCCATAAGCTTCTGCATGATTTTTCTTCGCTATGTATACTACGACGGCATCTGGAATACAATGGCCGAGTATATTTCAAGTTTTGCGTAACTCGAGCAAGGAAAATTCAGCGGCCATATCGGGTTAAATATAATATATATATGTGTGTTTGTGTGTGTATACGCTATTCGTCGCAGAACGAGACGCCCACCGTGAGCCTTATGCAAATGATGACGCGCAATCTTTGTTTAGACGCGAAAGAGAGAGAGAGAGAGAGAGAGAGAGAGAGAGAGAGAGAGAGAGAGAGAGAGAGAGTTGCGTAATCCAGCGCAGTGCGCTTTATTTTCAGAGGGAGGTCGAGATGAAGAAGAGAGAGAGATAAAAAAGGAATGAAGGATTACGCGCCGACTACGACGACCGGTTTGGCAGAAAATAAAAAAAAAAGAAGAGAGAGCGCGAGAAAGCTTATAATCTATTTGCAAGCGAAAAACCTGCTCTCTCTTTCTCTTCGGTTTTTTAACACCTTGCGAGAAGGGGGTTGCCTTAGCTGTGTATACTGCTTTTGTGCACGCGGCGGTAGGAGCAATTGGTTTGCGATGTGCAGTTGTGTGGTTCTTCTTTTTTTTTCTCTTGAGACCGGAGAGAGAGAGTTTATCGGAGTGGTGATGGGGGTGCCCCGAGAATAATGAGCTCTGATGTGCGAGGAGAGCGCGCTTTTATTCCTTCTCGTTCGTTCCGAGAAAAGGATGGGTAATTGAGTGGAATGCACCTAAGTACTTTCTTCTTTTCTCTCTCTCTCTTTTTTTCGCGTCTGTTGATTGATGAAAAAAAAAAAAAATAAAAATAAATGTTTCGGTATTTAAAAAAAAACGTGTTTATCTTATAAAAATCCCTAAACGAAACTTTACGTAGTGTTATCACAAGCAAAAAAAAAAAACGAAAGGGATTAAATTTTCAAGTACAACGCACGCACGATTAACCGGCAAACAATGATACATCCGATCAAAGAAAACAATAGGGTAATCCACCCTTTTTTCGATCCACCGAGCAGAGACATAATCACGTCCACGATTTTCACTCCCAATAAAAAAAACAAAAAACAACGAATTCGCGCTTACATCCAAAAGTCTCGCGACGAGAAGGGACAATGAAGAGACGCGAGAGCAAATAGGGTTGGCGAGTAAGTACCTACCGTCGCAAACGCACTTCGCCGTTAACGACGCTCTCGCGAGGAGATATTCGGCTGCTGCTGCTGGTGTTCGCTCTCTGTACTCGGACAAACGGCGACATAACTCGCATGCGCGCACGCACCTATCCGTGAGCAAACACGCACCCCCCCACATAATGGCTACAAGCCATCTCCGCCTATCTCACTCTCCCTCTCTCTCCGATAGAATTTCCGCTGCATTTAGAACATATACATACTCGCGAGCATAAATAAATTGGACTGATAATAATGCGAACTATTATTATTATTATTGTTACACGCGCTCGTTATTAAATTCTTACAAGCAACTAAACCTCCAGGCGTTATTTTCGTCGGTTTGCGTAACCAGGCACGATTATCTATATAGACAAAGGCAAATAAGAGAGAGGGAGTTGATTTTTGAAAAATCTATGCGTATATAACACGAGGGTTCCGTCGAGCCGCGCGCACATGGTGAAAAATGTGAGGCAAAGCAAGAAGCAAGGCGCGCGGATGGAATATAAGTAAGTCAAGGTCGGCAGCTTTGAACGCACAAACGTACACACACACACACCGGCTGCGCCGCGTTAATGTCCCTTGTGTGCCATGTGCATCTGCACACTGTACAACAACTACCTGCCATGTCGCGTTCACTGCTGGCGGGGGTTGTTGTCGTATTACGGGATTATACCCTGCTGCATTTCCTAAACTGGAACTCTAGGCTAACGGAACGCTCGATCGATATACGTATACACACATATACGCAAATAACTTATTTATCAATTTTATTATTCATTTGGTTCTCGCTCTCTTTCTCGTATAGCGCTACGCCGGTTATTTATGCGAACGATGTATTATGCGTTCCAAGGCTGTGTGGCACTGCAATGCTCGCGAAATTTCGCAGACGCGCGAGAGAGAACCTCTTTTTTTTTTGCTCTTGCATTGTCCTATCGCCGCGAGAATAAACGTGCCTTGCATGCTGCACAGAGAGCCCGAGGTGTTAGTTTAATTGACTTGCCTGTATACGTTTTGTTTTGTTGGTGGTATAAATTGAATGATGTCGATTATTTCGCGATAGTTAATAACGCGCGTTACGAAAGCGTTATATATGTGTGTAATTCGACGATAAAAAAAAGATTCGTTTGATAAGAAAAATTCTACCCTTCTCGTGGGGAAGGGGAGGGGGGGATTTGACGTATGGGCTTACGTAATGATTCAAGAAATGAAAACTGCGCGTATACGTATACACACGTTCGATTTCCTAATAGCGTTGTTATTCATTCGATGTCGCTTGCAAATGACATGCGATATAGTTTTAACAATTAGCGATACGAAATTGAAATGGCAAAGTGGACGAATCAATCTTACGAATTGAATTTAATACGTCGACAAAATGGAAATAGTTTACGGGAAAGTTTAATGCAATTTGTCGAACAATTCAACAACGGCGAAAGCTGCCACGGAGAAGTTTGAAAATTGGAGTAGGTATATATATATATATGTACATAGAACAATTGTCGCGAGAAGCGATTGGACCTGGCTTGACAAACGCGATCGGAGGTTAATTCGCCAGCAGTTTCATCGCCCAACTCCCCCACCCCCCCTTTCTCCTCTCGTGCAAAATGGACGATAAGGCGCTTTATTATCGACAGGTCCAATTGTAAACTGTCGATTCCGCCGCCCGATACCCAGTACCTTTATCGCGCTCTCCGCTATATAGCAGCTTTGCCGGGGAAAATTGATTTCCACGAATTAACACTCCGCCGTGAATTAAGCGTCGAATGAAACACGTGTTATTTCATCGCCTGCGCGTATACTATAACCATCGTTCATTTTTATATTGATTTGCTAATTTTGTACCACAGATCTCGCTGCAATTTGAGCATATATAATGAGGCACGCGAAAAAAAAGGTGGCATTTGATAATTAAGTCTACGTCGAAGATGTAAATCAGACGAGAGGAGGATATAGTTTCCGGTCTTGAAAAAAAAAAGAATAAGGCGAGCTAATCCGAAGCGCTTGTCGAACAAAGCCCATGTGTATTCGATATCCGTGACTTTAATTTTCGGTTCGACCAAGAGAGAGAGAGAAAAAAAGAAGAGAGCGTTCATAACGAAGGTTAGGGAAGCAGAGGAGAAGAAGAAGACGAAGAAGAAGAAGAAGAAGGGAATAAAAAAACAAAGGAGTCAAAGAACGCTGGATAAAGGAGGCGCACGCGACGAGAGACCGGACGTGCGGGGAGGAGTATATATACGTATACCGGAAGTAGCCGCCCTTAGCGCAATTAAAAAAAAATAAAGAAAAAATGAAGCAAGCCTTGGCTTTCACCCCACACCCTTCATGTCCGTTCGACATGGGGGCATATATCGTCAAATAATATTTGTACGCTACTACTTTCTTCTTCTTCTTCTTTTTTTACTTGTTCTTCTTCTTCTTCTTCTTCTTCTCCTTCTTCTTCTTCTTCTTCTTCTTCTTCTTCGCGAAAGTAGCGAGGCGAAGGCATTGCGAGCAAAGTTACTTTGGACAAACTTGCCCCAGCGCTTGGAGGTTTTTTTTTCTCCTACTCGTTCTTTCTCTTCTCTCTCGCGCGCAAGTAGGAGAACCCGAGACAGACGCCAGCAGCTCTCTCTGCTCGCGAGCTCGAGCAAGGCAGGGCGCGCAAGTTTTCGCATAATGCGACGATTTAGCGCTGCCTAGGAATTTATCGTCTCCGAGTACTTTTTCATTATTAAAATGCGAACGAGCTCAGAATAATGCCACAGCAAACTCGACGTATATATATATACACGTTTCTCGGATGGCGAGAGAGAGCAAAAAATCACCTTTTATTACACTCTCGTTGAGCCCTATCTTTATCTATGTATATGTTATTCAAAGTTGAAATGTTTGCTATAAATCGATCGATCTAAATCGTGTTTTATCAGCGCGTTATATCATATCATTTCTCTACTTAGGTATTCTTATCGTTATCAATCGAAGGGTGTTTACACACGACCCAAGACTTCGAACCGGTGACAAAGGTTAAAAAGCACGGAAAAAATTACATGAATATAGATATATAACAAATCGTCAAAAGAATAAAAAAATAAAAGAGGAAAAATTGGTTTAAATCGCGAGCGAGCCGCGAGCATAGACTCTTAGACGAATCGTAAAGCGCATGAGAGGATCTAATAAAGCTCGAACATACTGAAGTTTCGGCCAATTATTAACGGCAGCTCTCGCTGGGGAGGGTTTTAACGATACCTGAAATTACTAACTGCGGCGCGGTAGCTGCACGCCGAGAGTTACGAGCAGCAGCGCCGAGCTGCACAATTCATCAAATAATGGCCGACAGCTGTCGATCTTCGCGCTCTCGCTCGCTCTCGTGTATATATATATATATATATATATATATATATATGCATGCATTCATCTTCTAGAATGCAACACACAATGCCAAACGACAACGACTAGACCCTTAATTATATCCTGCATCTATTCTACATCGACGCTTTTTTTTTCTTTTTTTTTTTGTTGTTGCTGCAAGTGAACTGGATCTCTTATGCTTTTATAGCTTTCTTTTCTCTCGCAAGTGGTTATACTACTTTTGCCTTATTGTCTTTTAATGCTATCGTTCTCTCTCACTCTTCCGCGGACGAATTAAGGATAAGAAAAAAAAAGTCGCGATTTGATAATTAAGATCGACGCGGCGAAATGGGTTGGCAGGCAGAGAACGATATAATAAAACGTCGTCGTCGTTGCACTATACTATACGCGTCGGCAGGGTTAAACGGCGACAGTTAACGCTCGCAAGCTCGCGCGCTCTCTTTACGGCCCTTTAACATTCACTTTAACACCTTGCATTGTTATTACAGATAAGCATCGTGCGATTTTCCGCACGCGCAGTACCGTTAGACCTTGAGACGAAAAAGTAATTTATGCTCGAGAGAGAGAGAGAGAGAGAGAGAGAGAGAGAGAGAGAGAGAGAGAAAGAAAGATCGTCTTTCTTTCTTTCTTTTTTTTCAGTTGGGCGCTCTCTCTCTCTCTCTCTCTCTCTCTCTCTCTCTCTCTCTCTCTCTCTCTCTCTCTTATTTACCGAGAGAACAAGAGGGACTCGTTTATTTTTCTCCCCCTCCCTCCCTCCGGCGACGGCGGCGGCGACTCTAAAACACGAGAAAAAAAGACATCCTCCCTCCAGCTCCTGGCGTGTCACACAGAAGGAGAGAGAGAGAGAGAGCGAGGATGCGATAAATTTCGCTAAATTATAAGCCTCGCTTAATATCTTTGTTCTTTGTCGGTATTAAAGCTATGCGCGTATGACGAATGCTACCGGCTATCGTTTCTTTTTTTTTCTTTTTTTTTTTTGCTCTCTCGCTCGCTCGCGCGCGAAATGTCGAGCATTAGAGTAAGAGACTATCTCTCTTTATACATACTCGTTCAGACATCAATTAGGAGCACCTAAATTCTTCGCGTCTCGTTATATACGAAATGATTGATACACGCATATACATATATAGACGTGAGTGCACATCAAAATCTATATAATTAAGAGCTCGCATTGTTGTACGCGGATATATATCATTATTACATGCAGATATTTGATTTATTCAAAATGGGATCGATCATTTTAATTCGCTGGCTCGTTTTAAGCTCCTCTCTGGTGCAAACTCGCTCGAATGGATTTCAATGCAAAATTGGTAAATTACGGTAACGAGGGAACTTACTTGCCTTTGAAAGGAGACTGTACTGAGAGAGCGAGCGAGCGACCGCTTCGAGCGGAATTAACACGCGAAAGTTTGACCGGTGCTATGCTGCCAGTGGGTCTCAATTTACAGTCTCTCTCTCTCTCTCTCTCTCTCTCTCGCGAGTTATGTTTGTCATCTGCTTTTTATTTCTACCGTGTATATACCGTAATATCGCGCGTGTCTGACGTATCTCAATGCCGCTTCGATACGATGCCGGATTTACCTTTTACTATTACTCTATCTTTATTTTGGAGGGGTGAAACGACAGTTACACAAATTCTAAAATTCGTTTTATCCCTTATTGCGATCGATCGGAAGGTTTTTTTGTTTGTTTATCGCTGGATAAATTACGTCATTAATTATCTCGGGGGATTATTATCCGTCCCTCAAAATTGTTTCACTTTTTTTTTTCGCGGCGTGGAATTGAGCGTCACTGGAAAGGTCGGGACTACGACGACGACGACGACGACGACGACAAACGAGAGGGTAGATTTAGCGGAGCGCGAGAAGAGAGAGAGAGAGAGACTGTACTGAAATAATGTACAGTAAGACGCAAAAGGGGACGACTACGGAGGAGAGAGAGAGAGAGAGAGAGAGAGAGAGAGAGAGAGAGAGACGAGGAGAAATATACATATATATATATACACACGCGGATGCAGCACGGAAAGCCTAACAATGCTTTGCTGCTGCTACTGCTGCAAAGGAGATTAACAAACAGAATGAGCCAACGCATAATCGTATTATTTCTAGCTAAGTCGCATTTAAATTAGATAGAGAAATTCTCCATTTAACGAAACAATGCCGCCGCCGCCACCGGAGCTATGACGAGTCACCCACCGCCAACGCGTATATGCGCGTGGATTTGAATAAACTTTTATATTATAAAGTCTAATCCGCGAGAGAAAGAGAGAGAGAGAGAGTTTTACCTTTTTCGCGCTGCTTCCGCGAAAATCTACGAAAGACGAATTTAAATAGTATAAAGTCTCGCGCGTGTGTGTGTGTGTGTGTGTGTGTGTGCATGTGTGTGTGTGTGTGTGTGTGTGTGTGTGTGTGTGTGTGTGTGTGTGTGCGTGTGTGTGGGTATGTGTGTGTGTGTTGCAAGCGGACCACTGATTTAACGTTCTAATTAACTCGCTCACGACATTATTGCGATTTATGACAAAACGAACAATTAAACCGCCTGTCGACGTCGCAGCTATTTTATTGAATATTTATTAACGCACCGAGCGAGAGAGAGAGAGAGAGAGAGAGAGAGAGAGAGAGAGAGAGAGAGAGAGAGAGAGAGAGAGAGAGTGAATTTGATATTGGCTGCGCAGCTGATAATCCGTCATTTACGTAATGCGATTTCACATTTTAATGCCACTCCTGCATAATAGGCAGCTTTTGTATAATAATCTACCAGTGGCCCAAAAAGAAAGAAAAAAAAATATATTATATCAATTATCCACACTCGATTTGACTGGCAACACCTAGTCTCTCGCTCTCTCGGCATTTACATACACGACATCGCGTTAACAAGCCCGAGAGCCGCGGCGCTGACATAACTAACCGCGCGCTCGCGCAGCACCTATACACAAAAAGTCAAATAAAGAAAGAAAAAAAAAAGAAGTAGCTCGTTTTCCAGCGACTAATAATCTCCGATGGTTGATCGGAGGCGCTAATTTGTGCCGGTTTTAGCCTGTCATTTCATATCGAATTGATTCATCTCGACTTTCGATAGATACCAGAGAGAGAGAGAGAACATTCCGCGCCGTGGCGCGGTTTGAAAAGACGTTTGGAAAATAGTATACAACGTTTCTGACGGCGCGTCTCTCTCTCTCTCTCTCTCTCTCTCTCTCTCTCTCTCTCTCTCTCTCTCTCTCTCTCTCTCTCTCTCTGACTCTTGCTCACTCTGTGGCAGCGAATCTGTGAGTTTGTCGTCCATCTGCTGAACCTTCATGTGGCTCGCCCCACTTGGATAACAGAACAGATCGGCTTCAATCAAATATATCTACCGACGAAACAAGACACTGAGCATTGTCGTGCGACTGATCAGTGTTCGATCTACTGCTAATACGTACTCGTCTGGCAAGTTGAAATTAGTAGTCTCATTTGGCCGAGCGGCCAAGGCCGCGCGCTCGAGCGCTCTTCTATTCAGCGATCGGCAATTGTGCGCCGTGTCATACTATGTCAAAATGCGCCTTTTCGCCGCCGGATGCATGGCCGCAGGGCAGCGTCGAATTTTGGATGGTGGTAAACACTCTACTCAGGTATAACAGTGTTTTTCAGCCATCACGAGCGCGCCGCCTATTCCCAACAGCAGCCTGCTCTCAGTTATAGCGCTCGAGTTTGACTGCAGTCTGATAGTAGCTAATTTGCAAAAATTTTTGCTATAACCGCCTCGATATGCACTGTTTGTCCATATATATATAATCTTGGGCCGCGTTAGGAGCAATTAAAGTAAGTAATGGAGCATGCAGGTAGCATATGTTGACTCGACGATCGTCGTGCACGAGACAAGAGGCAAGACCTTGCTCGATCCGCGCTGTTTTCGCCTTTGCGGCGTGTAACGTGCACGCTGCAGAATTGACGGCTGTAATTATTGACTAACAGCATCATTACCATTTCCATAATAAACTACAATACATTAGCATAATAGCGCCGACAAGTATTAATTAGAGCTAATAAACCATAAATTCGTTTTTTCTTTCTTTCCTTTCATTATTATTCCACTACTCATTATTCGCTCTATTGCGTGGATGCTCGAGTAATTGCTCGAGACTGATCAGAGCTATAGCTGCGCCGATGCCAGCTTAAATCGAAATTGCTTGCTCGATTCGCGTGTCGATCGGAGACTCCAATTACTTCTCTACTTCACGGTAAACCCATGTGTGTAAATTTACACACATGAAAATGACGTCACCTATAAGAAATATATATATATATATATTGCCATCCAGTTTACACACGTGGAAACTTGTAAAATCTGTGACAATGTATTTCTTATGGGTGACGTCACATTTACATACTTAAAACGTGTAAACGTGCTTGTTCCTGCCGCCGATTGCGAATACTTACACCACGCGACGACAATTGCCCAATGTTCAATGAATAACTCGACGCGTGGACGTGATCCAAGTTGTCCTTCTGGCGGCCCGGTCGACGCTCGGTCTCCGGCGAAACACCTAGACCCGATAAACATATACGTATATATACATAAGTATATCCGGCATATCCGGTTGCGCGTTCGATCATTGATGCCAGTTGTCGTTGCACTTTGTTCCACGCAACAGGTGAGCGCTCGTCATGCCAGTATGGAGCCAGCTTGCTCGCAGAGCGATACGGAAGAGCCGCTAGGCAAGAGCCGCGAGGTCCAGGTGCTGCTCGATCCAGTAGTGAGGTTGAGCGGCAATGAGGCTGTGCAGGCAGTAGCAGCAGCAGCAGCAGCAGCAGCAGCAGCAGCTCAGCAGAGCAGTCTCACGGCCCCGGGGCTGCAGCCCGTCAGAACTGCGCTGCCGCCCGCGCCGCCGCCGCCAGCCAGGCGAAAAATGAGCGTCATGCTGGAAGAAGACAGCTCGGACGATCTCGACAATGACTGTCCGAACAGGTGAGCGCTTACCATTTTCACTCTTTCACTGCAAGCACTGCTACTGACCATTGATCGATTGTTGCTTCAACCTTGGCACTCGGTCCCGCTGCTGCTGTGATCTCAAAGTTGCAGCTCAAAGTTATTTATTGAATTGAAACAGTGGGCCAATTGACTATTGCGACAGTAGCTGGCCGTTTATTCCAATGGCTAGACTTTATCCTGCGCATTGATACAAAATGAAGTGAATGATCAGAGAACGGGTGTGATTATGTTTGCTCATTGTCATTAGTGCGCGTAGCATTGGAAGCAGCCAGCCGGACAACGACTCTGACTCGACGTACGAGGAGCGCGATGGTCGACTGCTCAGTGCAGAGTCAATCTCAACCTGTCCGTCGATGCGCAAGTCCCTTCAGCACATCCCGTGCGCCCAGGCAGCGAACAGCCATCACGGCGGCCACGGCAGCCAAAGCAGCCGGGCCTCCAGTCGGCCCAACAGTCCCGTGACCAAGCGCTCGGCTGCTAGCACGTCACTCGACAGCTTCCACGAGAAATCCTCGCGGTCACGCACCAACACTCCGCCCCCACCTCGTCACCCACGGCGCCTGCATCGCGAGTCGCAGAGGCAGCAGCCGCCGCCGCCGCCGCCGCCGCCGCAGCCACACCACCACCACCAGCTCCAACAGCAGCAGCAGCAGCGCCGGCAATTGCATAGGCCCTTAGAGTGCAACAGCGCCAGTAGTAGGCGGGGAGACTCGGCCAGCCGACACTGCAGCCGGAACCCCAGCATGCGTTCGCTCAAGTCCAGCTCGGCGAGCGACGAGCATCACTGCGCCTCCTGCTACCCGGTAAATTCGCTCGCAAGCGCGGCTCACTCGCTGACACTGCAACTGACATGTCAACTCGCTGTCTGTCGCTGCTGCCAAAGCCTCCTCGATAATCAGAACGATTGCAGGTGCTGGTGCTTGTGAGTGCGCGTGAGTGCGAGCATCTCTCTCTCCCTCTTTCTATACATATCTCTCTCTCTCTCTCTCTCTCTCTCTCTCTCTCTGCTTACCATTTCACGCCATATTATACTCCTATATTTGAATGCCTATGCAAAACAAACTAGCACGTGTACTTTGGAATGATGTAACGCAAATTTCAAGTTCAAAGTGAACTCGCGTTCGCGCTGAGCTGACTCAGCGATCGCTATCTTTTAGCTCGACTGTTAGAAAAAGAAGCTAGCCATAGTGCCAATGCAGTATTTGTACCTATACATATATATCTTGTCATCGTAGACAAGCTCGATAATAATAGATAAGGCGAGTGTGTAGTGCTGGTGTAACGTGCGAAAAATCTAATGTGTGCTGTAGCAGCTTCAGCAGCAGCAGCAGCAGGCATTGCAGCTCTACCCGTCCAAGACCTGTGCCAGCTGGGGTTCGATCTTGTTTCCCGACACGACGACCACGACGATGGCGACGACGACGACGACGCCGATGATAATGGCCAGCAAGCCGACGGATGCCGTCTCCATACGCTCGCTCGCCTCGATCGGCATGGGCTCGTCCGACGGCAGGAAGCTCACCATACGACGGGTGCCCACCTCGCCCTCGGAGCTGCTCAACATGGTCCACCCAGCCACGTGAGTGTGCCTGCACATAAGCTGTGCCAATTCTCATATCAATTTCAGAGGAAAAAAATTGTTCCGCTCTGCTCCGCGCGCGTTTCATAATCACGCTGGATATTGCGTGCACGTCCGCGATGCACCTGCCCGCGCCCCCGCGGGCCGCGACACTTTGGCTACTGATAGCCGATCATCCAACGCAGCCCGAGGCGCAACTGCTAATTTTCACGTATACGCGATATACCGTTTCTCGCCGACTGACTCCTCGACTGCAGCCAACTTAACATACTGAAATGTTCCCTCGTTACAGCCAATTTCCCGCTCGATGATTGGATCGCTGACTCAGATAATTTATTTTCTTCCTCTTTTTCTCTCGCTGTCTTCTCGTTGGCGAACACCTATCGCTCGACTAACGAACTCGTCGTCCCTCACAATGCGCTGCGCTCGCTCTCTCGCTGACGTACGCTCCAGATCTTGCGTCAGATTCCATTCGGACACTGACAACGTGATGGGGTCAGCGTCCTCAGCGTCCTCCCGCCGCGTCGCACCAACGACAACACTCTCATGCCTCTTTTTTTACCCTTCGCCTCGAATTATTACGACAAAAATGTCGACTAGAGCGTCAACCTCAGCCATGGAACAATTTATTGATGCATCTTTAATTTACGACTAAACTTCGACAACTCTGCCTGTCCATGTCTCTCTCTCTCTCTCTCTCTCTCTCTCTCTGTCTCTCTCTGTCTCTCTCTCTCTCTCTCTCTCTCTCTCTCTCT
>JAWWMK010011807.1:0-23591 GCA_035047105.1 Galeopsomyia nigrocyanea
TCGTGTAACGACGTTACGAGTAACGACGTTACTTTTGGAAAAATTTGTAATGACGTTACAAGTAACGTCGTTACTTTTTAAAAATTTTGTAACGACGTTACGAGTAACGTCGTTAAATAACGACGTTACTGCCCACCACTGGTCGAAATGAATTTTTTTCGAGTTCTTTTACATTTGAGTTTCTTTTTTATTTGGACAAAGAAATGCAAAACTGTATTGAGAAATATGACATTGAAATTGTCACGTGGAAACTCTGACATCGATAAAATCGCAAATCTGCGTTTTTGTGGTTTCTTATGGGTTTTTGGGATTCAACAAAAAAGATAAATGATAGTGTTAATCTGACTTTAGAATTGAATTCTACGGCTCAAAATGCATCGAAAACCGTATTATTTTTCTACTCGAAATTCCGACTTTTGTAGAGCTTTGAAAACGCGCAAATTTCATTAATCGTGTCAAATTTGCATAGTTTTGAGTTTTTATGCACTGTTGTACTTTAAAAAGCTTTACATGGACCGGAATTGCGATTAGAAGAAAAAAAACAAAATATGGTTTTCAATGTATTTTGGACCGTAGAATTCGATTCTGAAGTCAAATTAAAGCTATGATTTTCCGTTTTTTATAAACTTCCCAAAAACCATGGTAAATTGTGCTCTTTTTTTTATCATTCTTAGAGCTTCTTTGCGCGAAAAAAAGTTTGTCACACGCAAATTCTGAAATTGGCACAGATTTTTTTAGCTTCTGTTTGTAATACAGACTGAGAAAATCGCACCCTCCAAGAACGTGCACGCTATTTGAAAATTCACCTCAACTTTATCGAATCGTGGCATTTTTTTGTTGTGTATTATTTGCTCATATACGAGCGAATAAAACGAACAACAGCTGCGTGTATATTATACGCGCACTCTCTCACCTCTCGCGCGCGAGTACTTCAGCCGCCGCGGCGCCGTTACGCATGTGGCATGCGATGCATTACAACAAGGCTGCAATGGAAAAATCTGCAGCCGAAGGTCGGAGAAGAAGAGGAGGATATAACCATATACACAAGCTTATGGCGCGCCTGTAGCGGTAAAAACGAATTTGCACGTGCGAACGAACGAACGAAGGCAGGCAACAAATAATAGCACAACGCCGCAAGAATGCAGCAGGAGCAGTGTGGAAAAGGTGTTGTAGAGATTTTAGGCTGTGTCTATATATACGTACATGCAAACACAACTGCAGTGTATATAGGAATCTCGAGAACTCTACAGCTAGTGTGTGCCCGCCAAACAACGTTTGCTTTGGAGTATACAAAAGCTTCTTCGAGTTTTTTTTTTCTTTCTCTCCGCTGTTTATAAATGTTTGCCGTGCACTGTTTGTTGTTCCCTATTTGTTTTCAATAATATTCGTGAAGCACGAAACTAAAGATGCGCAAATGGCAATAACTATTGTTACATGCGAATGATTGCGAAAGTATAATGAAAGAAACAAACGGAGTTACACGTACAGTTTACACCGTTACGATTATTATACGAGCGATGCGAGCCAAAATTAACGACTGTCAGTTTTTCTTCTTTTTTTTTTCACATTGCGAAACGCGAGTAATAATAATTACAAACTGTGCGCGCGCGTTATATTTCGCAATTATTGTTGCGCGCACTATCGTGCGAAACTGCACACCTTTTACGCGCGTTGTATGTAATAAGTAAATAGTAAATGACAAGCTGATAATTTTACGTTGGCCGGAAAGATAAAAGGAAAAAAAAAAACGCTGTTGTATCGGAAAGCACAAAGCGACGATTTGGAGCGTATGAAATAAAGAAAAAAAAGGTTAAACGTGTATATCTAATGCAAAAAAAAAAGAAGAAGTAAACCAAGTAGCACATAACCGTGGATATATAGAGGAGGAACTGCGCTCAGAATAGCGCGTTGAATATATATCCCGTAAAACAATGCCTGCATGCGTTTTGTGGAAAGTCGAATCTATCCCGCGTTGCAACTAAACGAGCGAGAGAGAGAGAGCGAGAGAGAGAAAAAAAATTGGCTTGCGCGGGCGTTTCACTTCCTCGAGAATCGCGTTTAGCTTTTTTTCCCACGCGAGACTGAAACACACTGGGTACTACGGGCAACGAGAGTGAAAAGCTGACGACCGTATACGATATACACTACGTCGCTCTAATTGGGAGATATCGGCAGTAAATGTATACGCGCGCCGCGGAGGAGCGAGGGCGAGAAGTCAACTCTCTATATGTGCTTGTAATGAGCTCGCGACGATCAATCTCTGCGAGATATCGAATGGGATATGTTTAGGTGGAGGCTAAGCGGTGAAATTTATTGGTAAGTCCTAGTTTGATCGATGAATTCATGAATTGTTTGCCGAGGATGTTCAATGCCGTTTGTCTCTTTGTTGCAACAACGAACGTCTATTGCATTGATAATTAATTTTAGCGTAAAGTGTTGCACGGCAAAATTGAATTCAACGAGTTAATTGCGAACGTTCATTAAGCTTTTTCTAACGAACAAAGTTTTAATTTTTGATTTAAAAACAACTCCATTAAAACTTTGCACTAACCTCGTCGATAATTAGAAAAACGTTACGCGAACAGATTAAAAAACAAAAAAAACTGAATTATAAAAAAAGCGAGAAAACTGTTTACTTTTCAATGATAAAATTATTTTTAGAGCCAGACCTTCGTACGCCCACCGAACAATAACCATAAGAGAAAAGTAAAAAGCATTAAAAAAAAAGCTCTATGAAAGAAAAAAAACGTATCAATGAAAGGTCGATCATTACATACACATGTAAAGCACTTAACAAACGTAACACACGTAACAGTGCGGAAGAATAGATTGCACGAGAAGGCATTGAAACGCGACGGCTTTTCGAGTAAAAAAAAAAGCGGAGATCGTATAATTTATCGAAAATAAATAAGGTTGATCGACCATGGGCCCTTTTATATTCTCGCCCGATTTAGGCCAATTCGCTGTCTGTCGCATCTGCGCCTTCGTCGATTGCGGTGACGACCATTCCTCCTTCCAAGGTTGATTTGACTTTCACATCACTCCTCGTCGTTAAAGCTTCTCTGCCTCGCCGCGACACTGCCTTATTTCGCTTTGCTGCTTGGCGCAACCCTTGACCTACAACGCGGTCTCTCTCTTCTTTTTTTTTCTTTATTCCGACAACGAACTGGCGGAAGTCGCTTTTAATGACGTCGGTCTCCTATTTTTTTTTCTTTTTTTTTATTCGCGAATATAATCACTATTGTGTGGTAGAGTGCCATTTTGAGAAGTGCATACTACTTTTCTTTGTATTTAAAATATTTTAATTCTGGCTACTAATTTTAAGCGATCAACCCGAACATTATGTTCGTTTCGTGAATGAAATTGCAAAATAGCGTTGTGTGCATAATGATGAGAACTTCTCTACTGCTGTACATTTGGCTAATGAATAGAGAAAGTTAGCACGCCGAAGTTTTTTTTTTCTGAAGCTCGAAAAGAAAATTCTTAACGGGTATATTTCCAACTCTTAAATCAAATGTCAAGGCTCTAATTCAACTTGGCATTCATATTTGATATTCCGAGATTCTTGCTTGTTCAGCGGTGATTCACAGAAAAAAAATTGTGTCGTCTAATTAACATAACTTACGTTTCATGCCAAGTTTCGCAAAGCGTTTTACGAGTATGAATATGAGAGATAAAGTTTTTTGCATGATTTTCAATTTCTAAAATCATAAAGCCTAATTTTACGATATTTGTGTGTGTGTTATACGAACGAATATAATGTTAGATATTCTCAAATTATAAGTGTACGTATTTGCATTAAGATTTTTTTTTTCGTAAAAAAGAAAAAAGAGCCATTATCATAAAAGGTTTGGTGAGCGGCTCCATATACTGCTATAACATCTTAGTCACGACTTTGAATATTTCCTACAATAAATGAAGATAAAATATGGTTATCGCGAAAAAAAAAAGAAGATAAAAGCCTGCAGCCTATTCTGAAGATATATTTTTGCATAAATAATATTAAATACTAAAATTGTGTATTACAAGCATGCATAATGAGTGTAAATCAAAGGCTATAATATTTTCTGAACTAAAGTGCGTTTTTGCTGAATCAAAGTGCGTATAAATAATCAATATATAATTTAGAATGTGCGTCATAAATATAAGTATCTGATTGATGACTTATTGTTATTTAATTGCTACTGATTACCAGTAGATCGTTAAATTTATCTCTAATTCGGCCATAAAATCGTATTTCCCTCTAACAAAGCACGCTGCACGTTGCTAACTAACTGCCAATACTCGAGATTGATTGTATAGATCCCCCCCTCCTAATTGGACTTTTGATAATTACTCGATTTTTCTCTCATAACAGTATGAAAATAGAATATATATTTGTTTTTCAAACAACCTTTGCCACTACAATTTCTTTTGCCTCTATGTAACCGTGAGAACAACACAACAACCTCGATATCCGTCAATCATTAGGTAGAGTAAAAAAAAAGCCCAATAATGACCTTATCAAGCAGAAAGAAAAAAAGAGACGCGAAGGTCTTGCCATAGCGTCCATTGTGTCTCCGAACAAATTGAATTTGTATCTGTTGAACCAAAGTTCAACACAAATTGTCTACCTCGGCACTCTTGGAACAAGCTGCAATTGAGTGTATAGGATAGGTAACCTTTACGAGGCGATCACGAGTGAGAGAGAGAGAAAGAGAGAAACGAATCGAGTGTGCCACCACCAATCGAGATTTTCTCATCGAACTGCCGCGGTGGCTACGGACTTTATCGAGAAAAGAACTACCACGCTCGAAGTATTTTCAACACCCGGACTATATATCTATGATGAAAATCTATCGAATGCTGAGAGAGAGAGAGAGCTTATTATATTCATACAGTGAAGCCTATTCTTGGAAAGATTGAATCGTGTATATACACACATTGTGGCTATTTTTTTTTCGTGAGGTAAAAAAAAATCTTATCTTTTTATTGAGACTTTTATGAATTCTATTCGTTTCAACGAAACGGCAGCAGCTATCAGTGAAAAAAAAAGTTTTTTCACGATCGTGAATAAAAATGTCACGTATAGAAAATAAAATCATTAATTACCTCTCGGGACATTGTCGGAAGAATAACGATTGTGAATACGCAACTAGAGCATACCTCTACTCTACAATAGAAATGCTTTCTCTCGCTTAAAAAAAAAACTCGAATTAACATCCCAATTGAAAAAAAAAATACAAAGATCAATAGACTTTCCAAACACAAAAAAAAAGAGTAGAAACCTAGGTGAGATCAGTGAAAATCATGTCCCGTTGCGACAGCTTTTATAACATCCACAGCAATTGACCGCGCGCGACAGAGAGGCGCGTGACAATAACCGGAGGACCAAGCCTCGTTGGGCATTGTTCGCGATCGGCTTGCGCAACGATCATCGCGCGGCGAGGACAGTCGCGTTAGAAAATTACACGAGCGCGATGTCATTTTTTTTTTCTTGTTGTTCTTGTTGTCTTTCGGGGCCACCCGTACGCGAGCGAGATACAATTAAGAGAGAAAGAGGGAAAACTAGGAAGTGATCCGACGACAGACTTACAGTGTAAGCTCGTAAAATGTTAGCATAATAGAGCGCCGCAAGAGAAAGAGAGCTTGTTCACGTAATTAAGACTGACATTCTTACAATTAACTTACTCGATTATCTACGCTCGCAGCTGACATGTGTTGCGAAGAGAAGCAAAAAACAAAACGAAGAAAGGCATTCGGTAAAATTGAGCAAAAAAATACAATCAATTAAAAACATCGTCGATCGGTACCTTTATAATATACATGTAAGTGTGGTAGAACTCATCCTCTCTACTCGCGCCGCGTGAGTTAAAAGGAACGGATACAAACAAGCATAGCTGCGCGAAGAGCATAATATACAACGAGTTCAACGTACCGCGAGAGAAAAAGAGAAAGTATCGACTGCTTTGCCGCCAGCCGCGCTCACTCCGAGAGAGAGAGAGAGAGAGAGAGAACTCCATAGTCCTGGCAAGGTCGCCCCGACGACGACGAGCAGCTGATCGTGTTTTATAGTCCTTTGCCGACGCCGAAGGATTTCGACGATGGGCCATCTGTTCTTTTTTTTCTCTCTCACCTGGACCTGATTTACGCGACAGCCTAATTGCTGATTTGTTTGCTTTCTTTCCTTTTTTTTTTGTAAGGTAAGGCGTTAACGATCAAATTAGCCGACGCAATCAAAATAAACTACTTAATCGATTTTTTTCTTCTTCATATTCTTCTAAAAGGGCTTCGAAGTATTTGTGCGAGGGAGAGAAACAATTATCTGGAAATATGGAGTGATTATGAAAGACCTTTTTTCCTCGCTCACTTGCAATTACGACGCACTGTTTTCGGAGTACAGTAATTTACCGATTACAAAGAATTCCTTTTTCAAAAAAAAAAATGCGAATCCGTTCTCATGTTTCCAACTAACCTACATCGAGAGAGAGAGTGAAAGAGAGCGAGAGCGATATTTTTTTCTATGCCATTTTCGGATTATTTCGCACGAGATAAAACGTTTTTCTCTCCAAATTACAAAGCCTCGCGCGCGGTAATTCTAAAAACGTTGCGGCAATAATGGATGCTACTACATACATACCTTTTACGCGTTGCTGTTGGCCGTAAAAGCATTCCGGAATATTTATCGAACTACAACGGTATGGTTACGCTGTAATTAATTATACGGTACAGAGCTTTGGCATTTGGAAAATTGTTAATTTTCGATTTGTTTCATCTGTTGCGCACCTGGATATTTACTCTTACAAGTACGATAATAAAAAGGATTAGAAAGTAAGCTAAGAACTATTTTTGACGCAAACCAAAAATATTTAACAGGTCCCTCTATCGCAATAAAAACCAGCAAGCTATTCCCCCGAGTAAAATTTAAGATTTACCTGAAGAAGAAAAAAGTCAACCCGAACCTGTCTCAAAGTCGAGAAAAACATCTTTTTCGGTCGTGACTTTTATTACTGTATCCCCATAAAGGCTACGTCATCAAAGATAACCCCGTAACTCGGAGTTGCAAAAAAAAAAAGAGCACATCGCACACCCACCTGCGGTTTATTCTGAATATCCTGTTGCTGTTGTTGCTGCTGCTGCTGTTGATTGGTCCTCCACGTATTGGCGACCGGCTGTCTCGGGCCACGTTTGTCGAGTAGCAATTCACTGGGACACTTCTCGAAGATGAGCACTCTTTCGGCGACGGAACCTCTGGTCAAAAACGGCCTCACCGGATTGTGATTGGCAGTGTTCGTGGCCGCCTGTCGGATGTGCTGCTTCTGCTGACTGGTGAGCTCGGGATGCGGCACCGGCTCGACAGGCCTCGATCGCGACGAGTTCAAACGAAGACCCCATCGAGACGCGATGAAATCTTTCTCGTCCTTCGGTTCCTTGTCGACCGTCGACTTGTTGTCGCTGGCTACTTTAGCGGGTTCCGCCTTGATGGCTGGTTCGAATTTGGATCTCGCAAGCGAGACAATCGGCTCGCTGATGGTCTTCGGCTCTTGCGCCACTGTCTGTCCGAATCGCACTTTAGCAAAGTCCAGCACATCCCGACTCTTGGCCTCGCTACCGGGCGAGCTAACCAAGTGGACGTTGTTGACCATAGCAGCCGAGGTGAGCGCCTGCGGTGATATGAGTATCGGCTTGACAGGCTCGACTTTGGGTTTGGTCTCTCGCGCGATCGCCGGCTTCTGCTTGGGACGCTCCACCTCGCCGATGACCGCGCCGGTCTTCAGGGCGTTGATCAGCCGCTCCTCCTCTCGGGCCACCTCGTCCAAGTAGTTGGCATTGGAGTTGACGGGACTCTTGGCGTTGAGTTTGGCCTTGAGCGGCCACTCGCTGCTCGGAGTGGTCTTGGCGTCGATGGTCTCGAGGAACACCTCGTTGTGCTGCTGCTGCGCCGGCTGCTGTTGCTTCACCATCTGGGCGCCGCGATTGCTGAAACTCGTCGGCCTCAGCTGCGTCGTTGGGGTTTTCACCTGCGGTTGCGGCGACTGCTGCTGCTGCTGCTGCTGCTGTTGAAGCGGCGTCGAGTTCTGCTCGAACTTCTGCAAGGCGAACGCTATGGACGAGGGTAGGTTCTTGGAAGGCGAACGCTGCCTTCGCGCCTTGTCCTCCACCACGAAGTTGTTCACCAGCTTCTCCAGATTATTGTTGTCCTGGGCGAGTATGTCGACGGTGGTGGGCTTGTTGGGCTGCTGCGGACTGGTGACCGGCGAGAGCACGCTGCCGAACTTGTCGGTCGGCACGGCCTGGCAGTTGAGTATCTCGGTGGGGGCGAGGCCGCGGCTCTTCCACGTCTGATAGATCGCCTCGGCGTGGTCGCTGATCTGCTTGGCTATGGCGGCGATGTCCTCGTCGCCGGACTTGGCGCCGCCGCCGCCGCCGCTGCCGGGGCCGGCGTTACCCGCCGAGTTGTGAGCGCTGGCGGCGGTGCCGTTGGGCGAGGTCGGATGATCCGTCTGGAACTTGCGTCGCTGATTGACCAGTGTGGCTGTCTCGTGCTTGGCCGTGGCGGCCATCTCGCGTAGTGACACTGCTGCGGCTGCCGCCTCGGGCGCGCAGGGCATAGCTATTACGCCCCGGATCGTCGTCGATGTCCTGCTGCTGCTGCTGCTGCACTGCACTGTAGTCTTGTGCAGCTCGACCTCGACTTTCGTGCCGCCGACAAGCTCTTCGTCACCGTCGCTCGCCGTACGCACGGTGAGTCGGCGCTGAGCATTCTGTGGCCCGAAGATTCTGATGGCGACTGCGATTTTTTCCACGCTGATTTGACGACGGTCTCGTTGTTCTGGCTTCTCCGTTACTCGGCTGTTGCTGTTCGGAGATCCGGAATCACGGCGCGTCTACACAGGATTCATATATGGCACTGGTTTCTTGATAATTCTTATTGACTTGGCACTTTTACCTGCAACAGAAAGAAAAACAGTATTAGTTGATTGTTATATGAAAACAGAAACACCGATTCAAAATCATTCAATTGTAGAATAAACCATTGACGGTATATTTTATCAATTTTTATCAGATGGAGCTTTTATCGCGATTGACTATCGCCATCAAATTTGTTCATTTACATGAAAGCATAAAGATGAAACGCGTACAGCCTGTTGATTTTCGAATGTGAACTCGCGCAGTAAAACATTTCAATCAGCATAATTGATCACAGCGACCTCCGAAAGTAAAAAAAAAACTTTCAACTAAATTGCATATTTTTATATCGAGGTCGAGTGCATTTGAGAACAAAAAATCACACTTGACATATAGGACCACATCGACTATAAATATATTCTATATCCTAACAAGAGTATACACTCGAGATCACAAGTTGAAAAATCGACGACTGTAATTCATGAGATTATACATCTTGCCCGAGTGCCGTGTATATACTTAGCAACTGCTGCAACGTCAATTGGGAATTGTCGATAGCAGTCATTGAATGTGTTCCAAGGCACACAAGTAGGTTGCAATTATTTTCAAAAACGCGCATTGGGGACGTTAACCTCTCGCGAACTATTCATGTATAATATAAGCTAGTTCGAGGCGACGATGCGCGTTGAGAGCCTTGTAGAATCGGTAGATCGTCTTTGCCAACTTTTGCTTATTTACGTTTGCTTCGCGCGTATTCTATACGAGAGAGGTCTTGCGTGTTGTACCTCTTATCTGATTTTTTTTTTGTTTTACTACACAGCGCAATTGTCATTCAGGACGACTATTCGACTGTTGGCCGTGGTGGAATTGTTAGATCGAAAGCGATTAGGCTTTTTTTTATCTACGCACAACGACAAGATCGTCGTGACCGGTGTGCGCGAGAGGAAATTTTTCCCCTCCAAGTTGTTTTTCCCCTTTGATAATCCGCCAAAAACGCACATAAGAGGGAGAGAGAAAAATCGCGTCGTAATATCGTGCGTCTTGAAAGTGGCTGCCAAAAGAGCTTACTCCACGCGCGTCAGTCGCTATTAATATATCGATAAAAATTTGAGCCGAAAATTCAGCGTCACGCAAGTTTGAGCTTCGTTGGAGAAATATACCGAGAATTTCCCTTCTGGCGTAATAAAGCCAATTAACGTGTACACAATGAAACTATGAACGCGCGAGACTCATGATTTTGCGCTCGAAGGAGCAAGAGAGAAACGAGCTATACGCCGCTTCACCCGCGCTCAAAATTACAAACTTATACGATGTAATACTTTCACCCTATAGGTGACCAACAACGCTTAGCTCAATGGACGCGCGGCAACAACCAAAATAGCATATAGCGCGAGCAGAGAAAATGTCCCGATGGCAAATGTAGGACGCGCGCGCGCTCACAATTATTGTATTCAAATGCGATATCCCATACGTGTATAGTAAGTGAGCTGGACTTCTTTCTCTTTGTTTTTAGAGAGCGGCACGCGTTAAATAGAAAAAATAAAGTTTCACCTCCAACGATCGATCAGTATAACATAAACTTTAACGAATCATCAAGCTATACAACATATTGTATTTTGAACACGTTACGCTGCAGGCGAATATATTAAAAGTAGAGGAGGCAGCATAAGATTGTGAATGGAGCCATTGAAATTTCACAATAATGTCATCACACGCGCACAATAAAACGACGACACAATGGAGGCTATAATCCACGTTGCCGAGTGTCGAGTTGCAGTAGCGGAAAAAAAAAACTCAAAAAAACAACTACATTTTCCAATTCCTCGAAAAAGAAGAAAATTGAAGAAAAAAAAACCAACAGGTTGCTGCTGCCAACCCAGTTGACGAGCCAAAAAAGAAATTACAAATGAAGGGAGTCGCTGCTCGTTTCTCTTTTTATTTTTCATTCGCTTCCTAGATTGAAATTCTTCTCTCGTGTCAGTCTCTCTCTCTCTCTCTCTCGCTTTGTCCCTCTCTCTCTCTCTTTCAGCTCATTTGACGTAGCCATTCCGTACGCGCACTTATGTGCGCGCGCGTGAGCGTGAGCGGGCCATTTACATTTATGGCGAGCTGCTATATACGCTATGAGGCTATGTTCTCGATTAGCCGACGCGTATATATACGCGATTCTCCGCGAAGATTATACGATGTAATTGGATTTTTTGGTGGCTCGAGTTTTAACGAGGCTAGTTTAGTTGTTGCTGCGGCATACATAGTTGCGTGAGAGCTTGTACAAGCTTCAATTTTCTAATTTGATTTTTCATTCATAAAGAATGTCCAATTGTTTTCGAAGATAGCAGTTTTGTATTCGATTCGACAAGGGAATTTCAGTGATGAGCGATTATAGCTTCCGACTCAATTATGCCGCGCTTGACGGATTTCGAATTAATGTTTGTAATTAACCCATCCACGTCGTTATCAATCAATCCAAACGAATCGACCGTTGTTAATCTCGCTAATGACACATTAATATTCATATTTTCAGCTTCAGATATCGAACTCATTCGGGGAAAGAACGTGCATGTTCCAACGAAAACATACTTTGGGAGTGTCCCAAAAATCCGTAACGAAAACACGCGATAAAAATAAGTATAGCAATGAATAAATCACATGGCAACAACATACTGAAATGGGACTTTTTCCAGAGTTAAAGTATTAAGAAATACTTACACTGTGAAAACGAAAACAAATAATCTATGCGAGCAAACAAGTGTTCCAAATGCACAACTAATAAGGTCCAAAAACTCATGATTGACAATGTTCGAAAAGCCCGAACAAACACACGTCAGTCAAAATGCAGCAGCAACTCAAGCGCGAGGCGAGCCGCCTGGAAATTCAATAAGCTCTCGGGTGACGAAAAGCCTCTCTCTCTCTACTTGATCGGCCCCGTTTATGTAATATCTCGTCGACGTCGTCGTCGTCGGCGGTGGCCGATGAATCAAAAACAAGAGTGCAGCGGCGCGGCGAGAGAGCGGTTTTATAGCTTCTAAATTTAGATCTTTCACTCTCTTCTTTTTTTTTTCTCGCTGTTTTTTTCGTGAAGGCGCGCGCGCGCGCGCGCGCACACACACACACACACACACACACACACACAAAAACACACTTGTCACAGAATATTTTCGATAGCTGTAATCTAATTGAGTGATTTTGCGTAAGAATTGAGCAATCGAGATTGTTTTCTTTTTCTTTCCTCGATAATAGATTTGTTGAATGTCTTCCGTAAACGTCCGTCGCGTGTGTAACTATGCTAATTTGACAACTGTATCAGCTTGGCGCAATTCCGCGATGACCATATTAAACGATAGCTATCCGAGAGATATTTTCCCAATTAAAATCACGGATGCGAATGGAAATTCATGCGTGTACCAGATTGTCAAATGGATTTATTATTCTAATGGCCGTTTTTCGTGTATTCGAATCGTCGTTAATTTTCTTATGATTATCGTTCCGAGTGCAACTTACGCAAGGCCGGAAATTTCACGAGCGAATTTTTCCATTTTTTTTTTACGTAATTTCTCAACGCGCCGATCGAAAATCAAAACGAAGCCTCGGCAGTACACTTAAGTAACGCGTATATAAGCTATATGTGAAATCCAATTTACCCGCAAGTCAAACTAAGTTGGCCGTCGTCTTCGTTCCGTGATCCTCCACACGCATACCACTACGCGAGTTCTTCTCCATAACCTAAAATAAACACGCACAGTGGAGTATTCTCGAAAGGTTTTCCACTTCTTTCGCCGTTCCCACGGCTTTCGTAAAAATAAGATAATAAAACGAGAGTATCAAAACAAGGCTGTCAATAAAATAAAAACGCACAAACACCACACTGGGATAAAAGTAAAAGCCGTTTGCGAGACGACGCGCGCGCACGACACACTCGCTAAGAGCGAACGGAGCCGACTGAAGGCATCCTAAGCTTCGTCCCCTTCTCTCTCTCTCTCTCTCTTTCTCGTTCGAGCCGCCGTTGTCGCTTCGCGTTTTGTGAGCTGCTGCTGCTGCTGTTGCAGTCCCTCTCCAATGGGTTCCCCGTTCTCTATATTGCTATGCTATTCTGGAGATTGACAATAGAGAGAACTGACGCTTGATCCTTGACATCCTGTGTATGTGTGCAGTTGTCCGACAAACGAGATGTTCGAGATAGCACTTCTTTTTTTTTTCAACGGAAGCTATTTTTATTATGCGAAGGGTCAAAAAAGTCTCGGATGTTGGAGCTACTGTTGGATTCAGTTTTATTATAAATTAAAATTATAACGCGATGTTTATAGAAAGAAAATTCTTTATATCTACTGTTGCGATGACAAAAGTCAAATGATTTTAGCTTTTTGGAATATTATAATGTATTGTCGACTCTTTTGAAAATCATCCATCATATCGTCTAAGAAATAATTTTAATAAATGCCACCAAATTCAATCACGCGACCTTATAAGGAAAAAAAATTAACAAAGTTGACAAGGTAAATCGGAGCATACCAATCGCAGTTTCGATTGAAAAACCTTCAAGCCGAACGATGTAAACTCACGTAAATTCACACCGACAGCGTCACATTTACCAACGTATCGGCTTCATATATAAATTAATCTCTCTGAAAACCTACCTCCCAAACGGTAAAAAGGAAAAACACAAGAGGAATCGAATTTTTTTTCTTCGGGATTGCACCATAAACTCGATGCGCGACGCGGCCTGTTATCACCATATAGTGTGAAAACGATTTCGGAAACCACCACCACGGGATAATATAACACTTTCGCGAAACGACTTATAAGAGTTTATGACTTTTAAACGGTATGGAATTCATATTATACACGAAGCCATGTTCGCTTGAACTTTAACCCGATCGGCAAAAAGCTGCGAGAGCGAGAGAGAGAGAGAGAGAGAGAGAGAGAGAGAGAGAGAGAGAGAGAGAGAGAGAAAGGTGAATTGCCGTGGGAAAGAAGCTGGATGTCTTTCACTCTCGTCGAATAGAACTCCGCAGCGGAGAGATAAGACTTTCGCGCTTTGCGATATGTATCGAAATTCATTTTTCGTCTAACGAGACATGCAGATCGCATGATTCAATCTGATCGCTTGCGCATAATATATATCGAGTGATCGAGTTACAATAACAGAGTACGTGTATGTCTCGCGCACAGGTAATCATATAGCTCCGAGTAGCAAGATTTTCTTTTTTTCTTAATAAAGTTTGCGCGCGTAATTGATGAATGAGCTTTTGAACATCGATACTTTTGTTATTGTGCAACTTGTGCAAGTAAAAGTGCACCTTACAGAGCGAGAGGTCGAAGTCGTGATTGATTGTTACATCGCTTGCATTCGGGTCAAAGCTAAACCAGACAATTTTTCAGATTGTTTAATTAATAAATTATATCGATTGCTAATTCGTTAAAATAAACAACGAGCTTGCACGTTGTATAATCATGTAATAGTTTACTGTACATCCGTTAATTAAAATAATCTCAATGAAATTCCTCATCCCACGAGGCATTACCATTCGGCATTGAACCTTGGAAAAACACGGGCGTGACCTTCAAATTTGAAAAAAAAAAATTATACCGAAACGAAGTCAAAAGAACACCCACGCGTATATAGTTGCTTACGTTCGATTGCTATCGACGTGATTATCTGCTATACATTCTCCGCGAGCAGGAACAAGAAAAAAATAAGAAGCACACGCCTACAAGTTGATTTTACAGGAAATTAAAGTGAAAATTACGCGAGGCCGCCCATAACTTCTCGTCGAGAGATTCACGTGCGCGCGGCTCGTACAATATAACCTCCGGACGAGTTAACGGCTGACGCGAGCGCGAGGTCGTGTGAGTTTTAGTGATGCTAACGCCCCGCGATATAGTACAAGCTTCGAGCTCGGTACCGTCAGTTCGGTCGAACACACGTTGTTACGTGAGAGGGCCTTGTATTGTTTCTAACGACGAATTGCGAGATTGTTAGTTAAGTTTTATTTTACTGCTTAACGTGCAATTATTTGAAGCGGTTATCAACATTTGTGTGTGGAAAAATTTGATATCACATCAAAAATATTTAATTGAAAGTGTCGCTATAGTAGAACGACAATTAAACTGTACGTACGGTTAATTCCAACATATAGCTTCGTGTGAAAAAATCCATAGCTTTAAATGAAAATCGAATAAATGTATAAATTTTTTATTCATTTCGAGATCGCATGGAAATCTAACATCTACAAAACTTCTTACGTACTTACTCGGTTAATAGCTCCATTTAACTTTTATAATTTTATTAAATACTCTTTTTTTTTGTACTGACAACGAAACTTTTTATTTTTCCTCAAATCTAACGTTTATGTCATACCTTCCACCGTGAAATAAAATTCGTTATCGCACCAGCTCAAACAAAACAATCCAAACAAGAGGATTAACGAAAATTTACAAAAGTCATATCAAGCCTATATTTACTCTCCCGAACATCAGCGATACACGCTTTTCGTGACAAAAGAGAGCGATAGCGCCGCTTGTTTTCCAGCAGAGTATTAATGCGAAAAATCTACATCAAAGACAAATGTATCGGAAAATCGGTCGAAACGTTATAATACTTGACCTCTCGCTTTGCGCGAATCGCTGCAGGATAACGAGTAAATCGTACACATTGGATGTAAAAAGAAAAAGGAGGGGAGCGATGGTCGCAGCAAGATGATCGATGTTTACTATTGACCCGATTTAAAAGCGCTCGACACAAAGACAGCCCCGAGACGAAGAGTTGAGAGCACGAACAACGTTTGATGCGACGATACACGTATATACAATAGGTTCTCCTTTTCGGGTCCATTGTACCTCGTATAGCCGCGAATTTTCGATGTTCTTGGGCTTGCAAGAATGTTATAGTAGTGTAACGCGTAAAAGAGGCAGAAGTGGATGAGGTAAGCGCGAAACACACAAAAGAGCGCGAGAGGAAGAAAAAAAAAGGCATGGGAAGGACGCGCGAGCGAGGAAAAGTCATTATAGTAGTTTTTAACCAAAGGCGGCGCAACACAAAGAGAACAAGCTTGAACTCCCACTTTTTAACCAATTCAGCGAAAGAGGCACCCTGCTTCTATAGCGAGCCAGTCATTTTTTTTTTTCTTTCTAATGAACTTTTTTTGTACCTTGTGCTTAGCTCGACGATATACTATTGTGGATTTGCTACGAGTGGCAATGAGAGTGCGAGATAGAGATAGCTAATTTGTATATGTATAGGCTGATGATTTCAATTACTTCTTTCGCACTTTGGTTTAACTTGAACTTGAATTTATCTAGATTAGGAATTAATACTACGCATTAAATGGCTACAATCAAATGGAGTATCTACGCATCGTTGCGTATAAACTTGACGAGTAAAATTGTTCGAGAACGATTATCGCAATCAAAGAAGTCTTCAATACACGATCGAAATCTCAAGATACAGACTATAAACTATTGCGTCTATTGTCATGAAGTTCATTGACTTATACTCGCGCGCTCTCGAGAGCAGCCGTCGAGACGCATTTAAAACTCACGCGCCAATAACTCATGTAAACATGAAAGTACAATGGACGAAAGCTTCGATCCAACATGGAAAACTAAAAGAAAGACGGAGGCTTCAATTCAAATATCAATCGTATCGTCCACTCGCGAAGAGGCAAAAAAAATCGGCAAAGAGAAGCCATTCATCACAAAGTGTGTTTGTGATACATATATATATAAGCAGCGAGATAAAGCGCTTGCGAATGAAGCATGAGAAAACGAGGCGTAAAGATAGAGATTTAGAGTAGAGAGAGAGCACTACGTTGTCTTATCAAGCATGCTCTGCTCTCTAAGCATTGTTTCCTAGCTCTGGCAATCATCCACCCCTTTCTTGGATGATGGCTGCTCTCCGCGCGTATATACCGTGTGCGCTTATATACGAGCCGCCTCGTATCCAACAATAGCCCCGTACGTGCCTTCCACCCTAGTCTTCTATATATGCCTTTACCTACAGCAACGAGCGTCCCAATTTTTTTTTTCTTTCTCTCGGCTCTTCAAAGAGGCAAAAAAGAAAAACACAACTAGTCGACAATTTTCGCATGTATACGACTCAAGCGCCCCTCTTCTTTACCCGCTTTGTCTAGCGTTTTTTTTTTTTTTTTACTCTTCGAGAGCCATGCCAATTCATTAGACTCTCAAAGGCATGAATTCTGAAGATTATTTTGCATTTCGAGCAACGTATTTCTCACTTTTGCTCTATGTTTCTTTCTTTCTTTTTTTTTAGGATATCTCAACTTGACCCAATTGAAATTCAAATTTTAATTCGTGCAGAGCGTTTTTATCTCTTTGAAACGCGTATAAAAATGAATGCCGCTGTTGATCGTAAAATTAAATTACCGTCATGATTTTCAATTACTCCACGGCGCAGGGGCACAAACGTTTTATAACTTTCCAAATTAAAATATTTTCGTGAGTAACTCGCTCTCGTCTCATTAGAATAACGTCAACTCACGTACCGCTCGAGTCACATTCAAAAATAGTTTCGAGAGTTGAGAAACTCTTTCGCTCCGAAAACTAGACGTAAATTGAATAACCACGCGTCCGAGTGACTTGATAACTTTGCGTGAAAAATAATACATATACACTCGAAAAGTAATTGAAGAACATTAGAACAATCTGGTTTCGCGGAATGAGAAAACAACTGTATACGTACAAAGCGTTGATTAAAAAAAAAAGGCACGAGCTACAATTAATCACGCTCCTCTAACCCAAATCTCGTCTTAAATATCTAATTCGGAGCAAAAAATATAGATAGCTATAAGAACGAAAGAAAGGAGGCTACACACACAAAAAAAAGTAACGCCACGATAAACAACACACTTATTATAACCGATATACATATTCTCGGCTCTGCTATATATGACTATGCGTTTTTTTTTCCTTTTCGCTCGTGCTTTAATCGCATTATACGAGATTACGGGCCGCGTGCACGCGCAGTTTTGCTGCGCGGGATTCGATACTCTGCGGTAATAAGCGCGCACGCGAGAGGCGTCTCGCGGTTTTTACTCGCTCGGAGGGATATCTATCGCTTCGACGAGCATGTATTGTTGCGTGATGCGCATGGTGGTGGTGGTGATGGTGGCTTTTTTTTTTCTTCTCATTACAGCCTGATTTGACCGCGGAGATTTGGAGCGTCGATAACGCTTTTGCTATTATTTTTTTTTCTTTGGTTTTGCTGTGGTTGGGCTAATTGCTAACTTTCGTTGAACAAATCGTTTGATTTTAATGGGAAAAGATCTATTTTTTTGTTAGGAGGAATTTGTGCAAGTGAGGTATGTGTGAATATACTCACGAAAATGTTATAAGAATATGCTGTTGTCCTTACCTGAAACAATAAAAAAAAAAACAAATTCTAGTTAGACGTGAAACGAATTGAATTTGCAATTTGGAGTGACTCTACTTGTTAATATAATCCAACAAATATATTCCTACAGTTATAACAAGGTAACTCGGTCCACTAAGCGCAAAGTGCACTATATCAGCACCGCTGTACATGAAAATAGAAGCAGGAAACATTTAGTTGAAACTTTGTTTGAGCAGGCAGCGAAACATTTGGGTCGATAGTTAAAGCGCAACGCAAGTCGAATATCAAAAAGCACATGTGCGCGATATGACTCTGCCGTGTGCACGATATATAACTATATCTCCTGTCATCGGGACATAAACTTGTTATATACGTGGCCGAAGACAAGTCAGTTATCTCGAAAGATTATAAAATAATACAATGTACGATTCTTCGCGAGTATTCTTAGTTGCTGAAACGCAAACAAATAATTTTTCAAATTGTGCAGTGCTTTCTCTCGCGCCCTCGTTGTTTGTTTGACTACGCGCTAAGGAGATATTGCTTCCTTTGTAGTTGAATTTTTCTCTTCAAATTTTATACGCTACATTGATCTTTCGAACGAGAAGACTATTTCAACGTGTAAAACTTTCCTTGTGGTTTTGAAAACATATAAAATACTTAGCGTTTCCATCGCAATAAAACTTTCCCCAAGCTCGAATATAGTTGCGCGAAAGAAAAAGAAAAATAAGCAAACTCTCGCGGCGGAGGAAATGTATATATATTATACCTACAGCTTGCAGCCTCCACGACATCGGAACGTCAATTATAAATTTTTTTTTTGAAATACTTTCAAGCCCGATACACGAAACGAACAAATAATGCATGTTTCGTAAAAGATAATCACCGTCCGGCGGCGGCGGTGACGGTGGCTTTCCGTTCGAAAGTTTTCTCTCTCGCGCGCCCGTCACGTGTCAAAGTCGCAGCGCACGCGAGTTAATATTAGAGGCCCACATGCCATTTCCAGCGCACTTATAAAAGGGTGAGAAGAACACGAAGA
The DNA here is from genome assembly GCA_035047105.1 of Galeopsomyia nigrocyanea. Lineage (NCBI taxonomy): Eukaryota > Metazoa > Arthropoda > Insecta > Hymenoptera > Eulophidae > Galeopsomyia > Galeopsomyia nigrocyanea. The sequence continues at coordinate 19,275 of JAWWMK010011807.1, forward strand.
GAAATGACAAAAAAGAAACAAACAAAAAAAAACTAGAGAAAAAAGAAGGCCGAGATAGATGCAGAGAGTTTTGTGTGGAAGAAAAAATAAGTGTGTCACGATTAATGCCTGCAAAAAAAAAAAGCTCGAGATTGTTCGTACGCTTTACACAGATTGACGTGCGCATACACTTTCGTCCTAGAGAAAAATAAAAGTCACGTACAACTAAAGAGCTGCGAGTTTATCCAAATTAACAAGTATACGACGTCAAACAACCTATAGGAAGATAAATTACCGTCGGTAGCACACACATGCACACACACAGACAGGTTGAAGCTACCCAACTAGGGATACGAACGAAAATAAAACACAACACGCAGGAAGTGTCAAAGGTGCCGGAAGTAGTGTCTCTCTCTCTCTCTCTCTCTCTCTTATATGTGCCAACATATTATCCTCGGCATAATATCACTTCCTCGTAAAGGTTCGCTACTCGCACGACGCGCAGGGGTAAATGCACTACATATTTGTATGAGTTTTTTGCTCGCAGCGAACTTCTTTGATGCAAGCATGCGCGCGAGCGCTCTTGAAGTCTATTTTTGCGAGTAAGGGAAGCCTCGAGGGAGAGAGAGATTTATTAATGGGTCAAAGGCACAGTTCTTTTATATACGCGGAAGGAACCGTGTGTTGTTGTGTTTTAAATTACGTATGAACTTGTTGTTGATGTACGATCGATGCGCGCATTGATTTGTAGTTTCGTTTGCACAATTAAACGCGTGCTTGGCAAAAAAAAAAGCATTCGTTTCGCAATAATTATACGGGGAATGCCGCGTCAAAAATGATTGACAGATTGAATTAAGTGCGAACCTCGGTGCGAACGGTATATGTATAAGAGAAGAGTTTTGCCGAAACGCTCTACTTACAACCCGCGAATTAAAGCAGACTTTGCGCGACTTCGTATTATTCAACGTGAAGTTTTGACTTTGCACACGCGGACAAAAAGAAACCAAAGTAAAATTTAATAATACCCTGCGCTGTCTCGCGCGCAACCCTTCGTTGCACAAAAGAGCAGCACGGCAAACAACAACAACAACAACAAAAACGAAAAAGAAGAAGTATCCTCGGAGTCTTGTTATAACGAGAGCAAACCCGGCGAAATTCAAAACCCTTAGAGTTGTCGACGACGAGAGAGAAAAAGAGAGGCCACCCCGAAGATTCGCACAATAAACATCCGTTCGGCGCAAAAAACCTCGAGACTTTAGTAGAATATAGACTGCGCGTGTGCGAAACCACAGTCTCGTCTGCGTAAACCGATCTGCTCTACGAGACGCGTACGAACTCGAGTTATATTGTGTCCTGCAGGATCTCCTGTATTTTTTCTTCTTTTTTTTAGAAGAATCCAATTGCCGGATGATGACGATTTATTTTCTACAAATAAACGCGTGATTTGTTCTTCTTTTTTTTTTTTTTTTTTTTGAAGTGCGAGCGTACAGGCCACTATACTGCCTGCGAGAAATTCTCCGACCACACGCCACGTGTGTATGTGTGTGCGTTAAAATACAGCAGCTGCGGCAAATATTTCTCTCTCCCGAGAGATAACGTATACCGCGCACGCGACTGCGTGTGTATATATGATGCAGAATTACTTGAAAATACATCAAGTTGAATGACCCATAAACAAAAAAAAATTAGATTTTTTTTTTCATTCGGCGGAATAAAAATATACATATATACATTTGGACTTTTTGAAGCGCGGATAGCAACCGCACACACACACACAGACTTAACAAGAAGAGATTTGTCTCGGCCGAGCGTCGGAATTTCGTCTAAATTTGTCGCGGAGTTTCTCTCTCGCGGCGGCGGCGGTGTCGCGGCCGCTATCAGAAAGGCAACCTACATTCCGTGTGTCCAATTATTTTGTGATCGTGCAAGAGCTCTCGCTCGGCGCTCCGTGGCAATTAACTTCGAAAAATATACAAGCACCCCGAGCTGTTTAATATTTAAGTAGGCGTCTTTTTTTTTAATTCGCGATATACCTATAGATTGACTCCTTTCTAAATTTGTATACAACGTGGGAGGATGTATACGATGTTGTTTCGGCAGTTTTGGAGAGAACGAAAAAAAAAAAGAAATCTGTCGATCCATCTCGAGATACATAGATTTATCATTGTTATAACGTTTACAGTTATTGAACTCGGTGTAAAGCTGAAACATCAGTTTTTTTTTTCTTTCGCTCCGAGGCTGTCATTCCAATTTCGTTGGATTATTTCGAACTATCGTAGAAACCTTTGGCACAAAAACTTTCCCTATACGGCGTGCGCGCGAGGCGCGTTGCAAGGAAAAATGGAAAAATATATAGCGCCTAAAAACGATCGCGCGAGAAGCGAGAGAATTCAAACTGACAGCTGCTGCATTGCGTATACTTTGTTTTTCTATATATTTCCGTGAAAAAAAAAACTATATCGTGCAGCTACAGTTTCGTTACGTGAATAATCGAGAACTTCGATACATACCCCGTCGAAAAATAATAAGAAGAAAAATTTTTAAAGCGGTCGATCGTACGTGTGATGATAAAAACTAAAAATGAATTTCGAACGAATCGTGACTAGTCGTAAAAATCTCGTGGCACGTACGTCTCGTACATACTTTTTTTTATCAGCAATCAAAGAAGAGAGAGAGAGAGAGAGAGATCCTTTTGTACGTTGGAATCAAAACAAATAGTCTTCCGAAATCGATCGGGCAACAGGCAGCAGTCGAGCTCGAGCGAGCTTACAGAACAAGAATTTATGACGTTGCCATTTTTAGAGGCCTTCTTTCAAACGAAGCCAATGACATTTCACGTGTGCTATATAGACGTGTGGGCAAGAGAGCTTTAATTCATGCATACACACACACACACACACACACACGCACACACATACACACACTACTCTTTTCCCAATTCTGCCCACGTTTTGGTGCTAACATATACTCCGCCGCGGCCTAGTAGTAACATATAGATCGATCGTTGAGAAAGCGATAGAATGCAAATAACTTTTGGCCCGCGTAAGTCTATTAATAATCTTGTACGATTTAATTTAGGATATACCAGTTTCTTGCTTTCGTGTTTTTTTTTCGCGTACTAAACATACCTATATAAAAACGAAAAAATTTGCATTGTATGTTCGTGAAAAAAATTCTTTCGTAAATATACAATTTTCGTGTAATATAAAAGCTCGAAAATTTTAATATGGTCCCGCAATATAAGTATATTATATGAAAGAGAGCGAATTTTTCGCAAGCTAAGCATTTTCATATATACAGACTGCCTTACGCTATAAATTATATAGACGGATTTTAATAATGCAGCGTATTTTCACCCACGTACTGTCCACACGCATAAACGTGTATTGTTGCTATACGAAGTGCGAATAATAAATTGTAGAATATGCGTGAAAGGCTGTAAAACACAGTTTCCAAACGTATATACAATTTTAAATTCAAAAATAAAATACGCCCACCTAAACGATACACCTATATGTATGTGTGTCGATTATTCAAATAATAACCGTCAGAAATCACGACAGAATCGATGACATACCAATAAGTCACTCGTCAATCATTGAATTGTCGCTCGAGCTGATCATCGTCAACCTCTCCTCGAAAGGCCAAAATCATCATCGGTGATCGATCGATTTATATCGAGGCAGTCAACACACGAGTGTTGTTATATACACACGCAAAAATCACAACAGCTAACTCGTCGTTGCGCAAATGTCACTGTATAATAAGCGTGTGCACAACCTACGCAAAAAAAAAGAGATGCACATTTTTAACTCGAACGGATCATCGCCGCGTAACTCGAGCGAAAAAATACCGCACTCTGATGATATATTCGTCGAAAAATTTCAGTATACGCACATACGTGGCCGTAGGCGATGCACACTTCATTCGTATCGTATTGGATTTCGAGTTTCTTTTCTTTTTTTTTCTTTCTTTTTTTTTTGCGTAGGTTATTCACTCATTGTCAAATATATTCATCATGCTGAAAAAAGAATTGTAAAAAGCCGTCGAACTTTTATTTTTTTTTCCAAACGATCATCAGAAAATCCAAATGAAAAAAAAATCGAAACAACCTTTCGCGACACACATACAAATTTATACGATTAATAATTTTTGTTTATTTACCTTGGCACACAACGACCGCGGCGCAAACGCAACGTGGGTGGGATATTCAGCGCATATTATAATTTCATATGTGTATGTAATATATATATATATATATAAAAATATATATATATATATATATATATATATATATGTCCAATTCCACAAAAAAACTCGATTAATTCGGCACCGGTT
>JAWWMK010011837.1:0-17622 GCA_035047105.1 Galeopsomyia nigrocyanea
GACTTAAATTAATTCTTTTTACGCCCTCCCCCGCCCTCCTCCCGCGCCTAATCTCGAGTACCTAGCTTCGGAACAAAGGATAATAAGCCGAATAAGAATAACCGTGGCTTGTAGTTCGTCTGTGCACTCGTGCACGTCAAGCCATCGAATTAAGCTATCCCAGCGCATCTCCCGCTTCTCCTTCCCCTGATCGGTCTCCCGCCAACAACTCTTCTCGCTTGCTTTTCAAAGCAGTTAATAAGACCGTTTTCGCTTCCGTCTATCTTGGGCCAAAGGAATTTTACGTTGTCATGCCAGTTCCACCAAATAACATTTGCATCAACATTAAAACTCTCTACAGGTACAATGAAAGCTCATGACAATTATAAGCATGCAACTTAATGGGCGAACAATTTAAATTCAGTATGTTCCATCTTTTACACTGTATTGATGTGATAATATCGATTGAACAGGGTGCAGCACTTATCCATTATTAATTCACGAACAAGTCATTTAATTAATTCATCACGTGAAAACGTAAAAAAGCAAATAAAAAAGCATACAATATAACGTTATTAATTATAACAAAACAAACTAATTAAAATTTGATACAATTATAAAACTGCTGAGAAAAAGGAAATATCATTTGAATTGTACTTTTCAAGCACCAGCAATATCGACAAAAAACTTCTGGTACATTTCGTTCGCAGTCAAATTATTAATTTTTTTATTTACTTTGAAACAATTCACTCTATAATACATTCTAACTGGAAAACGAGATTATGACGAGCAGTATTTTCGCCTACAATATAAGAATCCGAGTAATAAGAAATGAGACATTCGTACTTCATTTGATAGTATACCTTGTCACACAAAAAAGAAAAACGTTTCTAACCCAGTTTAACCCCATGCACATGAATGTTCAATAGAAATTGGTCTATTTTCGCGAAGATTTTTACATTTCTTCATTAATTATCACAATCAAACGCTGATTGAGAATCTCATTGTGCCGAAAGCATGGAAAACTGTTGACAAGTTTTTATGTTCTAAACACAATTGTTCTGGAAAGACAAAATATACTTTTACGCAAACATACATTTTTATGAGAAAACTTTTGTGAGTATTCATTATATTGATTGCGAGATTTGACATTTCATAAAAAAAACTTACTACAAAGCATTATTTTAAATTTATGGTCCATTCGTAGAATAATATACAATGTAATATAGAAATATTGAAACATTACTTTTGCTACTTTTACTCGGGACTTGAAAATAGTTCAAATAACGTGTAAAATCATGAAAAATGAAATTTATTTATTCAAACGTTTTAACGTGTCTGTCCTACTTTTTCCAACAATTTTATTATTCGTCACTTTTCTGCGTAGGTATCTATTGCAAGACTGTAAGACTATAAATATGACTATCATATAAAATCCTGGTACAAAATAATATTTACAAAAATTTTATTTTGTAAATATAATTTTCAATCCGAACATCGTGAATACTGCCAAGCCATATATGTTGTCAGAAAAAATTATATTTCGCTAAAAAAAACTCTCATGCATACAACATATGTACTATGAATATCTATTCTAATGCAATGTAAAGTTTTGTAAACGAAAATTGATTTGACAACTCAAGTTTCGACTGATAAAAGTTGAATAGCAAAGTATAATGCTTTTATTCTATTTATCCAGCTGTGCACTAGCATGAAAGAGGCGCGGTTTATTGAATTTCTCTGTTCTATTAAAAACTGAATAGAAACTGCTGAATCGTATGTATGAAAAACAGTAGACGATAAAAGCTTCGTGTCGCTCTTCATAATTCATAAGGCTGTAAGTGTTTTACGTTCGAGACTCAACTTATGCGCCGGAGCTTTCAAAAGTATGAATTTTCAAAAAGATGGCTATAATTAAAAACTTAAAAAGCAACTTGGATACATATACGTCGTCTTCAAATATTATTTAAAAAATTCTGCCATCTAATATCACCAAAGTTGCAAATAGGAATTGGGTTTTCTTTTTCTAACGGAGGTAGTATCTATCTCGAATCATGTATATTCTCTCGAAATATGCATGACGTCATCCTTTAACCAAACAATTCATAACCAGTAGTACAGGCATGCGTTTAGTCAGGCGCGACATTCTATTCTCGCACATAGTGTAAAATTATTAAATTAACGAACATCAATTTGAGAATATAATTGCTGATGGAAGTTGTAAAATGTATTGTAGTAGATGCATATTAGTGGTAAAATGGAAGGGCTAGGAAAAAGGGAAGGGGGGGGGGGTGACGTATAAGACCAAGCAAGGCAAGATTAGATGAGACGAGGCGAGAATATTAAATTTCGCAAGAGATCAAACAATGGTTAGGTGAGTGAGCCGGAGAAAATGCAATTAAGCGAGACTAGTGACACCGCGTCTATTGTTATTTTTCGCCACATTCGAGGTGCTGCACCAGCAGAGAGCTGCGCTCGAGCCTCCTCTGCTACAAGCGGAGAGACAGCAGCAGCAGCAGCGAGAGAGAGAAAGAGTAAAAAGCGGCAAAAGCGAGCGAGAGAAAAGGTAAAAAGGACGTAACAAGCGAGTGGCGTTGGGCAAGGCTCCATCTGAGACACCGACCAACCCCCCAACAATAAGAACAACAACTACCTCATGACAACAATAGCCTTTGTTGGGCTATTCTTTACAAAGATTCTTCTTTTCCGGAGAAATCCTTGCAGAGAGGAGGAGGAGTGGTAGAGCGACAGCACCAGAAAGAGGGGTAAAGAGGTTGAGAGAGAGAGAGAGAGAGAGAGAGAGAGAGAGAGAGAGAGAGAGAGACGGATTAATTAAAAGTTTTTAACGCGCCGTCATCCGTTGTTCGACAGTAGAAACAGATGACGCAAGCTCGACACTTAAATATTATATGAGCCAGTAGCAATGGGGTTCCGATCCAAGTGCAAGGCTGGCATGGTTAGCTCGTTAAAACGCGGCTCAGACGAATCGAAACTTTATTCTTGTCTGCCGGGCCGATCAGCCAGAGCAGCATCGAATCTCGGCCTTTTTAACCAAGATCTTTTGTTCTTTTGTGCTTTTGCCCTGCTCCGGCTTTATTCGCCAATTAGGCCCAGCGATTCGAGAGTTGGCGCTCACTTCCCTACGGTATTGCTAATTGGCATCAAATCCATCGGAAAAGATCGCATGTTGTTACAAGTAACGCGCGCTAGGCTGGTTTGTTTGGCCGTGGCAATTATTGCGTCTTGCCCGCCGTTGCTGAGATTGTTGTGCTGCTTCCCACTGATCTCATATCCCTATGAGAATTCATAACTTTGATGAACGAGTGCAAGCGAGTCGTCATTTTGAATGTGAGTTGAGGAGCAGCAAGAAGCAACCGATGGCAGCAGAGCCATCATTTAGCCGTATAATCAGCAACTTGAGTTAAAAAAAAAGCCTTGGCTAGTCTAGACTTTTAATTCTATTAGGCCCGCTTCTCCTCACTGATACTTTTGAGAAGGTATTCATCTCGTAATATTGGAATTCCAGTGGAGGCAGACGGGCAAAAAGAAATCCCGGCTGAAAGGCATCCTGCATTGAGCTTTTGACTTGGCCGCTGCTGAATGCAGACGGGAAATATTATTATTTCTCCGAGCGCCTTCCCCCGCCTTGCGCCGCGTTTGCCTTGCGGAAAGAGAGAGAGAGAGAGAGAGGAGGAGAAAAAAGTGTAGTTGACTGGGTTGTTGAATAATGCGAGTCATTGCTTTTGTCAACGCTCGATCGCATTCGAGTCTCTTCAATGATAAAGCCCTCTCGTGGTCGGGTGACAGCAAGCTGTAGCCTAATGGGAAAAGGCAAATGAAAGTAAATTAAATGAATTGCTGGCCGTGGATAAAACGCTGCTGCCCCAGCAGGGGGTATTCTTATTTTTTCGTTGACTCTTTGTAATCTTGCCGCCGCAGACAAGAATAATAGAGGCTCGTCGCAATTAAATTCTCGCACTCGCTGGAAAATAGTCTTCCTCGCTCTCTTCCTCCTTCGTCTTCTTCTTCTGCTTCTTCTGCCTCTTCCTCTTCTTCTTTTGCTCGCGCGCGCTCCCGTCTGTTTGCGCTTCTTTCGGGACAAAGACCGCAAGACCGCGGCGGCGACACCAGAAGGCGAGACAAAAGCGCGAGTAATCTTTATTAGAAGAGGAAACTTATTGCCGTAGAATTGTCTCTTGGCCGAGGTGTAAGCTCGGGAGAGCTCGATCAAGTTTCCAAATAGACAAACACGGACAAAGAAAAGAGCGAGAGACTGGGAGGGAGAGAGAGAGAGAGAGAGAGAGAGCGAGAGAAAGAGACTGCGGCTGGTATCGAGAATTTTAGCGAGAAAAGCGGCTCGCAGAACGGATGCGCGCAGGCGGGACGCGCCAAGGGGGAAAACTGCAAGTGGCGGCTGCAGGAAAAGTTGAGTTGAAAAAGGCAGTACGCGAGCGAATAAGGCTTGACTGACAAGAATAGATGCGCGCGTGGAAAAAGGCCAAGTGAGGCGTGGGCGCCTCCGGCGCAGCAGAAGCAACGCCAGCGAGTGACATAAACAGACAAACAGACGGACGGGCAGAAACAGACAGACTGCTTGATAGAAAGCCAGATGAATATTGTAAGGGCAGAAAAGCGAGGAAAACGAGTCAACTCTGCGGAGCAACAAAGAGCCATTGTGAGCTCCTGCTGCCTCGCACACGGAACATTTTCTTTCAGCCTACTCTCTCGCTTCCCGCCTCGACTCTGCGATTCAATGCCGGGCCGCTTGATCAGCTCAATTAGCGCTGCTTACGCCACCATTAGCAGTACCTAGTAGCAGTAGCAGCGACTGCGACTCAAGAGTGCTGCAACTTCTTTTTACTCGCTTCCGTTCACAGCTCGTCGGTTAATTGCGATGTAACCAATGGCGGCAAAAGCCCGCGCTAGTGCTAGTCTCCGGAATAATCGCAAATAGCAGTGAGCGTAAAGCAGAGGCGTAAATATTCATAAGAGCTCGGCAAACTTTCGTCAAAGAGTTTAAAAGTCGTGCTACTGCTGCTTGCTGCTTGCTGCTGCTGCTGCTGCTGCTGGCGCATGGCGGTTTGCCTCGCAACTACGCATTACTGAGCAAGTTTGGCCCTGCTGCGAGAGCAACTTTTTGCGAGCCCCGAGGACCCCGAGGCTTTCATTAAAGCGGCCCGGATTAATGGGCAAAGCCGATTCTTTGGCAGCCAACGCCAAGCTAGGTGCGCCAGGCACCTGCCGCAGCACAGTCAGTGACTGCTGCTGCTGCTGCTGCTGCTGGCCGTCTCTAGCCGCCTGTTGCGTCCCCACTCCAATTTTACCGCTATCGATTACCATTCCATTAACAAATTGCGCGCAGCCCTTCATCTCGGTTTGAAAAACTTTCAAGAGCCCCTGCCCCCTCACTTTCAGCCTCACCCTCAGCCCCTTTACCTCTGGCCTCGCATCGCCGAATAAATGACGACGACTTGATCATATTATTCCGCTGGCGCGAGCTCGCTGCCAGTCCAATCGTACAAACTTTTCAATATTCCAAGCTGATTTACGGCCTAAGGCTTAATTAAATGAGAGCGCTCGTTCAACCAAACTACCCCCACTCTTTCTCTCTCAGTCTCAGCTTCGTTTTCATTTACTCCCGCCATTTTCCACTTTGCTGCTCGCAACTCGATCGGCATCGATCAAAAAGCAGCTCCGTAAGCGCCTTCATATCCGAGCGGATCCTGCAAGAAAAAGAGAGGAAAAAAAAGAGGAGAGCTCGAGTCTCGAGCCATCTGATCGCTTCGAAAAAGCCCAGAGAGATCCTTTTTTGATTGCGCCAGTAGCGCTTTTGCCCCGCGCTCTCGCTCGCTCGTTGCTTCTTTTTTTCTCTCTTCCTCCTCCCAGCGCAGCCACATTTATATTGCTGTAAGCTCGGGAGTTTTCAATATAGACCGGCCAGGCCATCTTTTTCCTGTCCTTTCCTCACGTCCGTTCATTAGAGCGCGGGGGCACAAGCCAGAGCTAAAGTTGTCGCTCATCTGACACTGTCGTAACGCGCTAAGCTCCCACTGACAAGGGAAAAATGCCAGCGGGACGACGCGGACGCCAGCAGGCAGCACGTGGCCACGTACTCACGCGCTCTGTCTGCCAATGTGCAGGCCGCCTCGTTTGCGCTGTATGTTAATTTGGGTGGTCGCTCGCTGCGGCAGCTTCAGTCGTCTCGCCTGCTTGGCAGTTCGACGTTCTCGTCGAAGGAGCAGTATTGCACTCATCAGGGGCTGCGCTGTTGAAGCGTGTGTGTGGCTTTCCATCTCAATCATTCAAAAATGAAGACGGTCCGACGCGTCCAAACTGGAGGAGCTATGGGGAAGGAGCGGTATATAGAAGCGAGAGTAGCGAGGGCGGCTTTCAATCTTGAATCCCATGATAATGGCTTGAAACAAGGAGCGAAGCGCGGGGAGGGGCGAAAGGAGACAGGCAAGCGAAAGGACTTTGATGCAGAGGCGGCAGCCTCGGTCCTCGGCGCTTGGCAGCAAGATGGATCCGCGACATCCATATTCGCAGGCGCGAGTCTCTTTGCCGAGCTATGGCGGCCGTAATAACGCGCTCCATGCAAATGCTTCATAAAGCAGTTCCGGCCTCGCGCCCGCGCGCCCGCGCGCGCTAGTGAGCTACGGCACCTCCAGCCAGCCAGCCAGCAGCCACGGTGATTTACTGCCGGCCGCTATCTTAGCCGCACGCCCGCCACTTTTTAATAAAAAGGACCCGATAAATGTACGCGCTCCCTCTCGCTCCCCCTCGCTCTGCCCTCGGCTCTGCTTGCCCTGCCAGCCTGCCTGCCTGCCTGCCTGCCTGCCTGCCTGCCTGCCTGCCGCCTGCCCTCCAGCCTTCTCAAGAAAGAATCTCTTTTGAAACACTTGTTCTGTTTGCTCGCGCGTTTTTCTTTGTCTCCTAGCTCCCCGAGCCCTTAAATCCCAAGCTACACATAAGAAGTGCTGAAAATCTGTTTGATTTACGGATACCCAGACGTCGCTCGCTTGCTCCAATACCAACTCTATGATTTACCGACGACATTTTCTTCTTTTTTTTACCTTCTCCTTTACTTGCCATCCTATTTTGTCGACTGCTAATTTTTCATTTGAATGAACGCTCCCGAGCCTTCATTCTTTTTACGCCCACAATCAACACCCGGCAACCTTATTTATTATCCGCAGTCTCTTCGGAATGTTTGAGCGCCGCGCCGTACCCGTTCCCATTGGGGAGCGTTTCAATTTGTTTTAAAGACACTGACAGTCGTCCAAACGCCGACAAGTTCAGCTCGTAGCTTCTAATTCAGAAAAAGACTGGCGTGGGGATGCCGGCATCTCCTCGGCAAACGTGCGAGCTTGACGTTGCCAACGACAAAGAAGCGATATTCCACACCGCAGCCGGGATTTTCGCAGCCCTACCTATATGCCTCGCTAAGCCAACCTTCATCCTTTTCTTCCTCCGAGCAGCACCGCCGCCCGTTCTCTTCTTCTTCTTCTTCTTCTTCTTCGTCGTTCCCTCTGCGTAATAATACTCTTCCGTGACTTATAAACCGACTCTATCTTCCTTCCGTACCCACTCCCTTCCTCCCACCTTTCCTTCTAATTGTCGCAGAAACACCCTGATGAAAGCGTTCAATTTTGTCGAATTCTCCGAGTTTTTTTTTTCAAATTTTTCTCGATTTCGTTTAGTTCGTTTATTTAAAAAAAGAAGTCATATCGTTGTCACATAGTCGCTGCGAGATTAGTTTTTCAACAAAGCTGAATAAAGCGTACACAACTCGCGGATGAAGTAACGTAGCGCAAAATCAATATAAAATTGCACAACGGACGAATCCATATTGTGAGTTTCCATTTGCAGGAGGCGAGAAAAGCAGTATGGATGCATCGGGAGAAAATCCGGGATTTGTGCGAGCGACAACAGCAGCAACACGTTACAAGCTCGGTGAAAAAACCGCACACGAGCTGCTATTCGCTTGCTCCGTTACCTCTCTCGCCTTCTCTATGCAGTGTACCTCTTCATTTGAAAGCGTTGCAAAATTGAAACTCGAGCGGAACAATTTTTCGTTGTTGGTGAAAAAAACGGGTGGTTAGTGAATACAATAGTTGCGAGTGGCAAGGACAGAACGAAAAAGCAGCGCACGCATGCATATGCCGGCGCGGCATGGGGGTTGGAGGGGAGTAGTTGTCGCCAAGTCTCATCAATTTCAAAGTTGAAGCCCCGCAAGTGCTTCTCTCTAAACATGATAATCTTGCCCGTTCCCTGGGGGGCAGGGGGAGTGGAGGCTGACTCGGATAATCCATATTTCTCCGGATATTCAATTTCCTAGGCCACTTGCAAGTAGAGGTAACTTTTCCCGCGGAGCCGTTGCCGGAGCCGGCGAGCTGCGCCACGTGGCGCCTCTATTTACTTGCTCAGCTTGTTTTGCTTTATTTCGGCTGGTTTTAGCTGGCTCCGCCTCGATTCGCCTTGCTACGTCTCGTTTGGCCTCATTCCGCCGTCGCCGCCACCGCTTCGCCTTGACAAACGACAAAAGTTGAGTCAAGTTGCCGCGAGCTGGCCTAAGCCATGGATTTGCACTGCGTGCTCGCTAAAAATCAAGGAGAACCTTTCGAGGACTTGGTTGCGAGGAGCAGGGGATGGGGGGTCAGCGGTGCCCAACTGCTCGGGAGCGGCGCGTGTCGGCTGCAGTGCTAGTGCAAGATTAAAGCTCTCCCCCTCGTTAGCGATGAGTTGGCGCCCCTGTCCCCCTCGTACCCTGCCCCGCCTCAACACACCTGACACACCTCAATTAAGCTCTCGTCTCGACTGACTCGTCTCGACTCGGGATCTCTCGAGGCCGTCTCTCTCTCTCTCTCTCTCTCTCTCTCTCTCTCTCTCTCTCTCTCTCTCGCGCTCTCTCTCTCTCTCTCTCTCTCTCTCTCTTCAGACTTTATTACGAGTCGAGCGAGCGAGCTGCCGCCGTCACTCGATGCGCAGCTCGATTCGAGCGTGCTGCCGCCTGCCTACGCCCTCGTCAATCCGGCAGCCTCAGGCAACTTGCTACTCGCCAACTAAAGTAGCTACAAGCGAGCCACAACTTGAAGGCTACGGAAGCCGGACGATGCAGCAACTTGTTCTGCCTGCTCCTCGGTGGTTTCGCCTGGAAGCCAAAGAATGTCACCCTTACCCCACCCACACACGCAGCAGTTAGTCCGCGTCTTTCTGCAGACGCGTGCCAGCAGCCTCTTATTGAAACAGCAGCCCGTAACAGCGCTACATACGGCCATCAATTAATCGGGCGAGTTCCTTCGAGCGCGAGAAAGAAAGAAAAACAGCGCCGCTTGATTGCGTTTGAGCAAGCAAGCGCAATCGGACGCTGCGCTCGCGCCGTGCTCCGAGCCGGAGAAAGGGGCTGATTTTGTTTGTGCTGGAGCGCGCTCAATGGGAGTTCCTACTCGACTGCGGTCTCGGCTCATCTTACAAATTTTATGCAAATATCAGACTGCAGCCTAATTAACTCCCCTAGCCTCATTCCTCCTCTCAGCCAACTGTCTGCGCATCCACAGCTGGATCCTCTTCCAATTACACAACTTCATCGTGCGCGCGTGCGAGCACAGCCGCCTTATACTTGCCGTCCGCGCCGCCAGCTTTCCCATCTTTTCGCCGTTGGTTCGCCTGTTATCATTGTTCAAACAACGCGCCTGCAATCACAACGGGCCTAAGAGATTCGAGCAACTTTCATTGGATTCATCGCCGAGCGAGCAAAATTGACTGTGCGCGACGCGCACTTCGACCAAAAGAGCAAGCAATAATATGGTTATGTATATAACCAAGTGCAGCTCGGTACTCGCAGCTGTGTACAAATTAATCCGGGCGAGCTCGCTCGCTCGCTCGTGCCGAATACTGGCCAAACTTTTTGGACATTTATGAGCTGACAGAGCTGTCCCAAGCTCCATTAGAGCTAATTCTCTGCTTGCTATTCCGGCCTAATAATCATACGGCAATGCTTCGTTCATTTGGCATCCAAACTTGCTTGCGGCAAACTTGTTAATGAAATTAGTTACCCCCCACGCGCACCAACCCCGCCCTCTTTCATTGTCTTTTTTTATTTTGACAAAAACACGAGAGAAAGAGAGAGAGAGCCAACTGCAAAAGGAGCATTATTTTTCGTCAAAACCTGCAATCCTAACTCCGCCTGTAAAGGCCGAAGCTCGAGGGTAGGGCTTTCTCACTCTTTTTTCTGCTCACTCCGCTACGCGGGCCGACGCCACGCCGCTGTTCAGACTAATTTTTTTATGGCTTTAATGTAAAAGTTTTCCCCTGTGCAGCTTTCCGTGTTCTCTCTTTCTCTCTCTCGTGCCGAGTCACTCTTTGGCCTCCGCTTATGAGGATATACGAGCCTGCTTAATTTTTCAGAAATCCATAAACATTAGAGGGACGTTGATGCTATTAAAAGCACTCAGCTACATAGCTGGATTCGAGTTTGATGTTTCAGCAAAAGTGCTTTCCCGCATTTCGCTACTTGCTTTTTTTTATTACTTTTTTTCAATAGATGCAGTACGTTTTTACATGCAGTCTGTCAAATAGCCACTGATGGAAAAGCAGTGACTGCTGATGAGCAGTTGAAAAAGTTGGGCTTTTCCACGCAGTTGAAAAGGCAGCGGTTGCCACGGGAAAATGTTGCGAGCGTAGCGAGGAAAGGGTACATAGAAAGAGAGAGAGAGAGAGAGAGAGAGAGAACGGGCGAGAGGGGTGTACAGATGTACGGCTGGATAAACACGGGGGAGGTGAAAATCTGTTTGGCACGCGATACATGAAGCGAGGACCGGAGAGTTGCTGGCGCGGTATAATACTGTTTGTTTATGGCCTGGCTGCCACTCGATTTTTCCTGTTAATGGACGCGCGCGACACCTGACAAACGGCAGGCGGGTGGCCTCTGCCACACTGCCTCTCTGCGCGCTTTTTTGTCGCGAAAAATTACGAGTTGCGCATCCATCATCATCGTCGCTCGATTTCACGCTAAAGAAAAACAAGTCACTTGCCACTTGTTCTCGTCTCTTTTATAAAGCTGCACTGGCCAAAACAGCCGAATCTAATTATTCGTTGCTGCCTCGCATTGCATTTTGAAAGTTCAATCATGAGTTATTACAGTTCTGCGCACTTTTCTCGCAGCGTTGGAACGCCATCTTTTCTCTGGCGAATGGAGCAAGTACCGATACACATCAGCCGCTCGAACTTGCTGCAGGTCCAAGGCCAAGATGCAAAGATTTTTGCCGTGCCAGGCGCGGGATCCAATTGTAAGGCGTAAAAGAGGAAGAAAAGAGAGAGGCTGCGCTGATAATGCGCGAATCCTTTTTCTTCTCACATTCTAATGGCTTCTGCTCCTCTGGTTCTCTCTCTCTCTCTCTCTCAAAGAAGAAGAAGAAGAAGAAGAATCTCCTCTTTCCTTTCTTTCTTGCTTTAATTTTTTTTTTACTCGAGCTTTTCCAAGCTGCGTCACATTTTCATCACTGAGAATGCAAGATAAATTCGCATCAACGCGAGCGTAATTGCTCGCAGCCTCGTAGCTATCAGGCTAAATTCGGCTCTTTGACAAATAAATACGAGCAGGGAAAGCTACGCAAGAAGGACTACAATAAGCTCGCCGGAAATGGGACATTGATTTTTGAATTTTGCGATTCGCAATTGCATCGAGCAGTAACAACGTCGAAACAACGGCTCTCTCATTCTCCCTCTATTTCTGTCTCTGTCTCTCGTTGCGAGGGGTTGGTACGCTTTATTCACTAATGCGCTTTAAATGTATTCCGGAACTGCGGATAGAAAGGGTTCTCGAATACGACAAAGTTTTCTCGCAGCTAGAGTATAAAGTCGGCCGGCTGATTATCATAATCAGGTTAACAAGGCCGACTCTCTCAAATTCGCTCTCTCTCTCTCTCGCAAAATGCTGTTCTGCAATGACTTTCATTGGAATTCAAAAGAAATGAAGCATAAATTTGCAAACTATAGGTACTTGGACTCTACGAATGATCAACAGCAGCCGACAACTTATTACTATTGTGGCTGTACTAGGCGGCGCACTGTCAGAAAGGAGCTGGCGAGATATACGCAAGGCAGCTGGCAGGGCGGAGCAGGGGAGGGACAATTTTTCTCGCTGGTCGTAGATTGTGCACGAGGTATTAAATTAAGCGGCAAAGCGCAGCAAAGCGAGCCTTAACGCGCGCGCCTTCCATATGCAGATTCACGCTCGGGCGTAGAGGCTGTAACGGCTGCTCTAATATACTCTGCTCTTTGTATCCATTTTATGGCGCGCGCATGTAGTCCCCATAAACAAGCCAAGCCGTCAGAAAAGCACGAGCGCGCTCAATCGTCGCCCTCTGCTTCTGCTGTCGAACGATCAAATATGTGCAATGTTTCGTTTTGTCCTCTTTTGTTGCGGCGGCAAAAGCAGCTAATGAGATTGACTCGAAATTGAAAAGAAGCTGGCTATTTTTCTCTCGGTCGAACCCCCAACCAAGCCGTTTAACGCTAATTTTATTGTATATGGCCGGTTTAAAATAATGCACACACAGACACAGTCAGGTATACACGGGGAGCTGGCCAGCGTTCAAATGCGGCTAGCAAAGGCGTGCAAGAGTGCGTGCTTCGCCGATAAATAAAGTTAGAGTTAGCAGCTAATAAAGGCGACAAGAAAAGCGCTCGGGGATTCATTGCTATCCAGCTAAATGAAATTAGCCGAGCAATTTGTCGCAAAAGTGAATTTGGTCCTGGTGAGCGGTGTGGGTGCGCGTGTGTGTGTGTGTGTGTGTGTGTGTGTGTGTGTGTGTGTGTGTGTGTGGTGTGAGTACGTGTGGAGGAGACGCTGGCAGCTCCTGGCTGGCCCTAGTGTGTACTCAACTTATTAGAGCCCGAAATTTCATTGCTCAATTAGTGGTTCGCTTCTGCCTCTCTCGTGTGATTAACCACTCGCACCAACACACAGTCTCGCTTTCTTTTCTCTCTTCGGCAAGGCGTGAGAGGCTCTCTCTCTCTTTCTCTTTCGCTCTCTTCCTCCTGCTCTCAGCCGGTATTAGATGGAATCTTAATTAAATCGATTACGAGCGCGCCTCGAACTAGGAAAGAACACACTTAAACTCCAGCTAATACGACGATAATGTGATGGCAATATCGAGGAGGGCCATCGTTTCTTACCCACCTCCTTCTGGCCACGTCTTGAATCGATATCGTACTCCTCGATATCAGAATATTAAAGTAAAGTAGCCTCGCGCGCGCCGAGGCACTCTCGAGCTAGCTTTAACGAGCAGCACCCCCCCCCCCCCCCCGTCCCCTCCCGAACGGTACTGTACTATCAAATATCACTTTACACTGCATTAATTGCCTCGATAAATAATTTATAATGTCGCGAGGCACAATTTTCCAGAAACGCGCGCGGTCGCGGTCGAGCAATAACGAACACTCGGCCCCGTCATTGAATTTATTAGCAGCCTTGCAACTTTCGAAAGAGACGTAGGGAGAGAGAGAGAGAGAGAGAGTAGAGATCGCTAATAAAGAGAGAGAGAGAGAGAGAGAGAGAGAAAGAGAGAACGGGAGACGAGGATCCAAACAAGCAATTACTGCTGTCAGGTGAGATCTGGTGGACTGCTCGGTCGGTCAGTCCTTTGCTAGCCCTGCACACCTGCCGATATCGAGCTACTGGCGCCCATCCCGTGCGCGCCACGCCGAGCTAGCTAGCTAGCTGGGTGGCTGACTGGCTGGCTAGTCGCCACGCCACCGCCACATACAGCCACCACCGATGCGTATCGATTGCTCCACCGAACCTTTACCAGCCGGCAGCGATGGCCATTCAATCTATTAATTGAAGCGAGCCAGCCCCTTCCCCCAACCCTTTTCGCCCCGTCCCCACAAGTAACAACGTTCCCCGCGATAGTACTTGGCTTTACAAGCGAATCGAGGTTTCGCGCAGCTTTTAGTCGCGACTGCGAGAATCAGCTTGCACAAATAGTGAGCCAGCTCGTGTGGAGAGCTGAAAACGCTGCCTACGCTTCCCTCATCCTTCCCTTCTTGCCTCCTTTCACGTCTTTATCGGAATCCCCTTTGATCTCCCTCAAAGACGAGAGCGAGCAGGCAGGCGCGCACGCCTCGCCGTCGTCGTCGTCGTCGTCGTCGTCGTCTCGCTTTCCAAAACCTGCTCTCGCATTCGCGCCAAACATACGTAAGGGATTCACTCGCTCGCAGAAAGGAAGGATAACCTTTTGCAAGCTGCTAGCTTCGGCAAGCTTTCTTGGATTGCTTGCTTCCTCGTTTTCATACGGCCAAATTCCCCCACACAATTCTCCGCTTTCCTCTCTCTCTCTCTCTTTCTCTCTCTCTCTCTTCCTCTCGAATCGGCCGAATTTTCTTTTGCAATACTTTGTTCACGTCGCCCGCTATCACTCAAGTGCGCAACAAGTCAGTGTACTGACGCCTATTGCCGTTGCGCTCGCCTCTATCTGTCTCTCTATCACAGCTAAAATCTAGCGGACTACGGCGCGCAGATGTAAGGGCGGGTGTCACGCAAGGCGCTACGATAAAAGCATCATGACTTAGTGATGAAGCTTCGCTCACGCTCTCGTCCTTTGGCCTCTTCCTTTCCAGTCTCGTCCTTCTATCGCTATACACTACTATGACATTATGGTCCTCCTGATGCCACCACAGCCGCCGCCGCCTCTGCTCCTAATCTACAATATTGAGCCTTCGGCTGCCTCAGTTTCCTCGGCGTTAATGCTACATCCAACTTTATTTAGTCTACGTGACCGCCGCCGCGCCGTCGCCGCATCACTATATTTTTCTACACGCAATTCCAATCTATGCACTGCTCTGCCGGTAATTTTCGACTGGTTGCCAGTATCCAATCTCCTGTTCGTCTTTCTGAGCCAACTGGATTCTTTAATTTATTGGCAACGAGAGCATTCTGATCTGGTAAGCTATTGCTACGAAGATATACAGAGCAGATGCATGACTAAAACAAGCTCGTTCGTCGATAGTCACGTTGCCGTGCGGGGTTGCTCGAACATTTTCATATTTCATAGACCTTCTTTATAACGTATACATCGTATAGATAGTCGGAGCGAGTAGGGTGTTTCTCGCGCATACGCGCACAAAGAAGAAGGATCAGAGCGCGATGGCTTGGAGGCGGGGGCAGGGGAAAGGCTAATAAAGGGCGCAGCGGGATGTGTAATAAACTCCCCAGGCTGCTAAAGACAATCCCTTAACGGTATCACGCCTGCCAAGCGCTCACCACCACAATGAAAGCTCGCGCGCCTATACATTTGTCTAACAATGAATCATCATTTGATCAGCTAGCGCTGCCCGACGACGCTCAAGGATCAAGGTTAATTGATGGCTACATATACGGCCAATTGGAAGGTAGGATTGCTCGACACATTTGGCAAGTGACAGACAGACAGACCGAACGAACACGAGGTGAGGATATTGTAATGAAAACTCTGAAATAATTTCTAGTTATACGTGGCTGTTGCTGCTGCTGCTGCTCCTGCTGCTGTGCACGACTACGATACACAGACACAACTTTGCCGCGCTGCACAAACACAGGCTATAGCGGCGCGCTGTCGTAGCTCCGCCGCCGCCGCACGCCCTTGCCGCTGCTACTGCTGCTACTACAGATATATTGATAGAGCCAGAGTTTCACGTTGCGGAAGTGAGCCAGGCACACTGACGGGAAACTGCCTGCAGTGATGTGTACTTGTGTTTGTTGAGACGCGCGCATACATTACACTCACACGAGAAGTGCTTTGGAGATAGCTTTGCAGAATTTAGATATTTAAACGCGTGTAGCGCCGTTTGCTCGTCTTTGCAGTCAACCAGACTCCTCCTATACACATCCAAACTAGTCCCACGCCCTCCATCCCTTCCCTTCTCTGTCCCACCCTCGCTCTGTCTACTTTGTAAATAGTCGATCCGCGATAAACATTTTTCTATATATCGATTAATACTGGCGATCGAAATTCTTTACTGCCAAATGGCCTTTCAAAATCTTGCTGTCTGCTTTCATTTGCTATTCGAACTGGCATTCAAATAGTTTTACACTGTGAGGCTGCCTAAAAAATCCACGTACAAGAGAAAGTTTTCGTCCGACTTTATCAGCGCAAAGCCTTCAAAATAGCAGTGGAATACTCGCTAATAAAGTTTTCACAATATTTTTCACAGCACAATTTTCTAACAGATTTGGGCTGCACAATAACCTAATAACGAACCAGTGATCAGATTCACCTTCTTTTGCTCTTTCAAAAAAACACTCATCAGAATTCTCTTCTCATTCGAGTTCACCCAATACCGCCACTTTCAAAAATCCTATATAAACGATGACTGAAAATTTCAATTACTTTTTTCTCAATACAGTTTTGCTTTTATTTGTTCAAATAGAGAAACACAAATGTAGAAGAACTTGAAAAAAATTCTTTTCGACCAATTATCAACGTATAATGATCAATTTCTAGTTTATTTTCTAAATCAGTGTTTATTAATAATTAAGACATTACCACATAATTTATCAAATGAAAATAGCACGTGTTCATAATAAACGTTGATACCGAAACTTATTTTTCAATATCAAACATTATTTTCACCTGCCAAAATACTTGTTTCTCGAAGTGGCGGAATAGGGTTTACTCACTTTTTTACACCAAAAATAAGTAAAGAGTTATAACTCTGGTTCGAATTCGCCAAATTAATCGTGCAAGGGCTCATTTAAAGGGTGAACGGGCAGCTTTCAAATGAGGCCACGTCCGTTGAAAAATTCACTTGTGGTAAAAACTTATGGAGATTTGAAATCTTAGTGGCGGTATGGGGTAGATTTACCTTACTATTAGCGTGAGTTGCGTTAGATTTCATTTTCTACGAATTTGGAAAATTGTCACCTCTGAAACATAAAGTGTAAGTGATAATAAATTGTTAGTTTGTAGTGCCATTCAAGTAGTCTGTCCCAGAATGCGATGATGTACCAGTTTTGCAAACTGCTAGTCATTTCTCCTAAATAGTCTAAGTTGAAGCGAGAACGTCAGTACTTTGTGGCAAACTATCTTTGTCGCTACCACAATTCATCCCAACTCTATCTTGTTGTACATATTCTACTCTCGTTCGCTTGTCAGACAACTACTTTTGTAACAAAAACTCATCAATATTATTGTAAATACACGTTAGTTCATTTGTTTTATTGATTCGATTTCTCACTTCATTTTACTTGATACGTTAACAGATGCGTGATAAATTATTTAGTATAATGCAGAGCGAAAAATTGTACTGCTCAGTAAAAAATGTCGAGTCAAGCGCGAGCACTACACCCTACTTCAATTAACTTTAATGCTGATTATTTCGTTCTCCCCCTCATTCCATAGAATATTCAGACTATTTTTTTACGTACGTCTGTATTCAAAATTCATGGCGATTCTCATATGAATTCCAGGTCGACCAGATTTTCAGAAATTCGTTTATTTCGTAGTAGGTAGATAAGACGAGGAAGATGTCCAAGTGAGTATAAAGAAAAAGCAATTGACAGCATTGAACATAAGAATAACGAGTTGATTAAACACGTGAGTGCTTGATTATGCAGCCTGGCAAGGATAGGGGGGGGGGGGGGGGGGGGGGTCCCGGGGTCTG
>JAWWMK010011837.1:17632-29489 GCA_035047105.1 Galeopsomyia nigrocyanea
CCCCCCCCCCCCCCCCCCCCCCCCCCCCCCCCCCCCCCCCCCCCCCCCCCCCCCCCCCCCCCCGGCGTATGTTGGTCTGGAGTGGAAAAAGCATAGCAGGCATTGCGCAGGCAGCTCACGTAATTCGGTGATGACATCACGCATGAAAAGCACAAAATATAAAGCCAAGGCGAGGTTTCTAGTTTGCCACCACTGAGAAGGTTAGCAACGGAATGGTAGTATATCTAGGCACACATGTTAATGCAGCAGAGCTGTGTCTATACTGTAGGCACTGGTGTGCATTCACGCGCTCATAAAACAGGGGCGTAGGTGCAGAGAGACTGGCAAGGAGTCGCGAGAACAGCTCAAAATTATTGGGAAACCCGCGAGCTAATCAAATGCCCTTGAAGTGCAATATTGCATATCGAATTTCTGCCTCATAGTTGTGTTTTTGAGCGAGTGATCCAATAAAAGCGAGCGATTTTCTGAAAGAAAAATTTCTTTGTCAGGTTGGCGTGCGCATGCATACTTTCCTTTGATAGGAATATCTCGCGTATGCGCGAGCGTTGCGTTACAAAATTTGACGTGAGTTATGCCGATAAATTGAAATTTGTTGCTTCTATCAAGAATTCAAATCTAGCCAAAGACACAGCTCGTGCTTGAATTATTAGGGTCGCCTATAATTGGGTAGCCGATGGCTTGCGGTTATTCGGTGCTTGGAACAATATCGTTATACTTGCCGCCCTTTACGACGTTAAGCCCGGCAATACTTAGACCCGGGTAGGGGGTCTCTCTCTCTCTCTCTCTCTCTCTCGCTCTCTCCTCTTTTGCGGTCTTGTATGCATTGGAAGCCGAGAAACCAAATACACGAGCATTAGTCTTCCCTGAAACTACTAGTCTTAATAAGAGCCCCTTACATTGTTTGCAGCTCATGCAGCCGTGATCATCCCCCCTTTTTCCTAGTTCCATTCATGCTTCAAGATATCATAAAATCACTAAATTACTGAATCAGCTACAACAGATTCTTCCCATATAAAATTAATCTATTCGTAGTGCTAATCCAAAAAAATTACTCCAATCCCTTTTAACAACTCTACTTGACCATGTACAATGCTTATAAGGCGAAAATAAATACAAAAATGAATCAAATCTGAAGGAACGTTGTGACGACCTCTTAATAATTCTTTATTTACTTCACTCACTTGATACTCGGCTTTACGCTTCAGTGTGTGATACACGCGAAGAAAAAAGTCGAGGCGGATTAGCTTAAGTCCTTGCCTCCTAGATTTGCGAAACGTGAAAACTTGAAGCTCTTAATCCATCATCTAGCACACAAACGAAGTTTATTTCATATGGTTGAAATTGAAAATGATTGACAAAGTAATCCACAAAATATATATGTTTGAGTTGATGATTTCCTTCGAAGACAAATTGTAATTGTTGATAAATAAATAATCAGAGTGAAAACTGCAGAGATAATATAACACGTAAACATTGTGTATCGTGAAAAAAAAATTAGGTACGCGAATTCCGAGAAAAAATTGCATGTAAATAAACGGAGCTGTTGAATTATCAAGTACAGTAAAGCGCAATTTCGATCAATTTAGCGAGTTTCGCCACATAAATAACGGGTATTCAGTGAAAATTAGAAATCGTCCGTGGAAATTTATTTTTGAAAAAAAAAAAAAAAAAAAGTATTCTCTCTGTGATCGTTACAATGTAGAACACGTATCGAATTTTGGCGATGGCAAGGAGCGACTGTGTAGACGCCTCGGTACATCGTTATCAGTATCGTATTTCTCAGCAGAATTTCGCCGGCATCAATAACCGGAAGTAATAATGGTTCCTCATGAATTACTCCATTCTGCAGGCGTATAGGTCGCTCGCTTACTAGCTATCAATAATCTTATATTATATCTCTGCCATAGACTAGCAGTAAATACTAGCTGGAAAGTTGCAGCAAGCTTTATAGGGCATAAAGTATGCGGTGTATTTGCAGAGCGAATCTCGCTCAAAAGTTTGAGCTTCTTTTGCCTCGTTATTGATTTCATGTATTCAACACTTCCACGCAGCCGTGGCCTGAAAGCGTTTCTTTCAGATATTACTTTAGTAGGTACTGACTAATTGCGTACACAGTCAGTATCAAACATGTTTAATTTATTAATGATATATGCAATTCTGCAGATACGCGTTAAAAAACTCGACACGATAGAGGCGGTTTTTATGTAATTAGGCTCTTGCACTCTCTTTCTCTCTCGCTCGTCCCCTGAGACTTTGCCGTACAGATGGCTGATAATATCGATCCGCGTCTTTTTCCATACTTTTATTCTTTCTTTGTACTCTGCACGTATCCTTATTCGAGATGAGTTTTGCTGAACGCAAAATTTTTCCCTCAATGCTTGTTTGTTAAGGAAAAGAAACCGGCATACTGGAAGTAAACGGGAACATGAAATGTTGTCGATCACAATAATGAGGCTAGTTGTATTGTAATCTTACGTAGCCCATCGTATTGTGCTCGCTATCAATATCCGAGATCTTGTTATAAGTAGCTTTTTCAGGCATTCTGCGAGGAGATTAATCAGGCAAACTCTGTCATACTTTTATTATGTTTAGGTCAACAAGCCTGTAAACGAGACAAAATGTAAGGAGGGCAGATTGATATCGTACCAAATTTATAATGTTCGGCGCATATTATCGCCCCTAAACTTGCTTATGTTTGTCGCTCTTTGATGCATGCCTCTCGTGTACGTTCGTTGTAGATCAATAAATTTGCCTACAATGCTCCCCTAACTTTGATATTATCGCAAATCTATTGTTTCTTCTAACAGCTTTCTATATATTAGTTAAAGAATTTTAATCGCGTGCATCGCTTCAAATCAGGGTATCGATCAGGCTTATGAATTGATTGTCAACTTTAGATAGCATTATGTACCCTATTAATCGCAATAATTTTTGTATGCATTATTTTCTTTTGAATAAGCCTTTTTAATTATTTTCTTTTAAATAAAACCCCTTGAAATATTTCATGCACATAGATACATACATATAGAACGGATCATTCAGATTACAGAGCGAATTGAAATTTGTATTTTGAAAAGAGCTAAGAACAGTGGCGGAAAATGAGCAGAAGTGTAGATAGATAGAGAACGAGAGAGGTATAGGTAAATGGCTCCATTCTAACACTATTATAGTTCGTGGCTAGCTTTTCCGCTGCTGACTTGCCTATATGTCCACATTTGCTGATGCGTGTAACTGACAGAAACAACAAAATGTCATCGCGGAACTGACAATTTTCGCAATGAGCGCTAAACGAATGAATGCCATACTATCATTATCAAAAATAAAACTTTTTTATCAATACCATTATTTGTAGATTTTAGAAACAAATAAAAAAGAGCCGACGAAGCGTACGTAGCACACGTTTCAGCGACCGTGTCTGCTATGTAGAATGTAACGATTTTTTTTGCATACGCTGCGAATTGATGCAAAATGCACGGGTATAACCTGGCATGGCTTATTTTGCTTTTGAACACGTAGTAATGTTGCTAAGATAATTTAAGCCCCCCACCAATGTCTATAGTACACCAAAGCGGAGAAAATTTACCGCGGCTTCCCTCTGATGGTTTGTTCAAACGAAATATAATTGGTACTCGAAAAAAAAAATACCACTGATAAATGTTGATGCCTAGATTACGATTAATCACTTTCGGAGAGGTTGACGCAGTAGTTTCTACAGAAAAAAATTTTTAATGTAAGCATCTTTTCCTGTTGTTATTTTTTTGTTTACATGCGACTACATTTTGTTTTAGTGGTTATGGTGACAGCTGGAAAAAATGCTTACATTTTTAATTTTTTTCCGAAGAAACGACTGCATAAACCACTCCGTAAGTGATTAGTCGTGATCTAGGCGCCAACATTTATCAATGACATTTTTCTGAAGTCCCAAAGATTTTTCGTTTAGGCAAACCCATTGGAGGGAAGCCGAAACAAATTTTTCCCGCTTTAGGTATGCTATAGAGATTGGTAGGGGGGCCTTAATAGGTCAAGTCCCTGACCAGCAGGATGGTACACTAATTACAATATTTAGCAATAGCAAAAATAAATTACCAACACAAATTAATTTGAAGCAAAAAAGAATTACAGAATGTGAGATGTACCATTTTTACTTTCAGATTCGAATATTTTTTTCTTTTTGAATGATGGATGAATATTTCACGAAACCCTTTTAGAATGTCATATAGATATTATAACTTGCAATGCAATAAATGGTATGTTTGAAAAATCTGTGATTTTTGTGAAGCTTATTTATGCTTTTACAATTCAAAGCGTGTAATTATTGTAATCACATTTAGCATAACTCCTATAATGCAGTTAATTTTTATACGCAATCAAAACGTGATTTGTAAGGACTGTTTCAAATGAATCAACCGGTAAGTTAGAATAACTTGAATGGAACAATTTAAAAGAGGAAAAATTAGCAAAATATATTCACAACTATTATTTGTTTTCATTTTCACTAGATATGCTTGGCTTCGCATTAAGCCGCGATCGACAGTATAACATATAAATTTGGCACGAGATAAATCCATGGAGG
This sequence comes from Galeopsomyia nigrocyanea, assembly GCA_035047105.1. Taxonomy (NCBI): domain Eukaryota; kingdom Metazoa; phylum Arthropoda; class Insecta; order Hymenoptera; family Eulophidae; genus Galeopsomyia; species Galeopsomyia nigrocyanea. The sequence goes on from JAWWMK010011837.1 coordinate 22,206, forward strand.
GTGTTGGGCCACCAAGCTACTGATGCTTCAGTGCGAGAGATATTTTCTCTTCGTTGAGGCAGGATCGAACCGGGTTTGTTAAAAGCCCTGTGGGGCTATCCGCGCCTCACACCCTCAGAGTTAAAATAAATCCAGATTAGATCCAGATCCGCGAGTTTATGGTTCAATACGTTCATTTATATATAAGAACAGTATTGTGCAAAATGTGTGAACATGTTCAATATATATTTTAAGATAAAGAAATATCAATTTTACTTTCATTATTATAGATTATAAAGGATTCTGTCGCAAAAGGCAATTGCATTTGTTCAACAATTTTTAAGAAAGAATAATCCAGGGGCTTGTTTTTTATGATATTAATACTTTTTAATTGTATGTAATGAAGCAATAAAATCGTCAAACAAACAAAATATTGAACTTTTGATGAGATACTAAAGACAAAATAATTTTTACTTGAATCTAGAATCCAAAACGGCCTACAAAGACTTTATAACGAAACATAATGAGCCCTGGTACATTAAAATCAGTTCCGTGATTCATTTTAAAGCATGCGCAGGGTGAAAAAGAATTTTTTTCATTAAAAAATGTGAGGTAGTACATTTCCATTTCTAAAGATTAACTGTATTCATCAAATTTTAATAATATTAAAGCTTGAGTCGATGCGTTATGATAGGGAAAGTTTGTATATTTGTTTAAAAAAATTGATCTGAATTTCTGCATTTACTCTCTCGAAATTCATTCACTGAAAAAAACAGATATACAACTCAAAGCAGATGAAATATCCGAAGTAAGCTTGAAAAGCCGCCTCAGAAACTGCACTCGGTAGGGTCTAATGAACGAATGAGCTCGCTTACTTTTCTCCTAAAACAAAAAAAATATAGTGGAAAGGTGTGCTCGTCGCTTTGTGGTTGGTTTCTCTTTCTCTCCCTCTCTATTTCTTCTAGCCTTTCTTTACACATTCTCACTCGGTTTTCCATACTGTTATTTTCTATTTTGTTTCCCTATCGCATTTTCATTCTTTTTCTTACATAGCCCAGCTCTTTTTTCACTTAGCGGTTTTTCTTTCTTCATGAAGTATTTCATTCCTTTGGCTTACAAATTAAACAGAAAAGTTTCCTCTCTTTCAAGCTGTAAGCAAAGACAATTTGAAATAAAAGAGCAAAATTAATTTTGTTCATGACACTAATAAGCCGAGTGACCTGATAAAGAAGGTTGGTTCATAAATTGAGACAAAATTTTTTTTTTAAAGTTAATCCAATCAAATTTATGCTATTTGTTGTAAAAGCGAAATCTTTTGATTAAAATCGTTGTTGAGAAATAGTAAGTAAAGCAACTCAATCAATTTTTTGCTCAAACGTAATATTTTTCTAATATTCTTCTTATATTTTTCTTTAAGCTTCACGTTCATTTTTCGAGTAAGGAGAAACATCGACATTTCACTAGGCTTGCAGGGAAAATGCTCGCGCGCATAGACACTATCAAATAAAGTATTAATATCTTCAAACAATATATTCTATGACGTTTTTAATTAACGACGATGTCATCATAGCAAAACTGCGTAGTTTAATAATGCTGTCAAATTTCGCATTCAATATAACTCTGAACCTTTGCTAAATTATTTAAATACGTGCTGTTTTTCATTGTAAGATGGAAGAGTTTGTTGCTTAAACTTCATTTCAAACTACTTTTCGACACGAATCAACTTAATACATTCCTAGTATACCAATACAATTATCTCAATGGAGGATTGTACTGTATTATGTACACTGAAATGTTATTGATTAACAAATAAACTTCAATCGTTCAAACTCAAGTAACATTCATCCATCTCTGTGAATAAAAAAAATTGTAAACCAGCTGCTGAATTTCCATTCAAATTGTTATATCTTTGACTTGTTTAAGGAGATGAGCGATACTGTAGTGAATTTGTAATTTGTAGTAAAAGTGATTGTAACAAAGTCCACCGTTTTTCTCTTACCACAAGATTCATTTCAAAATATCCGATACATTGTACAGAAATGCATAATTTTTCATAAAAAATCTAAATCAGGAGCAATGCGAATAAATTACTTCAATCATTGCATATTTAAGGTTACAAAATGTTGTTTTAAACTTTTACGATTTATTTGCAGTAGAATGGTTAAAATCGCAAATACTTTAACTAAAAATATAAAAATATCTAGGAACAATTATCAATTATTTTTTATCATTTATTCGATATGCTATTGATTATTTTAATTAAAACTTATATTACAGACTACTGCTACATTATAAAGTCATATCAATCTGTTAATGATAGATAAATTATTTTACAGGTTTTCAAAAGTTTAAAAGCCATCAATTGAATTGAAATTTCAAATGAGGATTTTGGACCATATAAATCAATACTGTAGGAGAGGATTACTTCACGTTGGTAAAATGGTTGTTCTATAGTATCATTGTGCAGATAACACATTGCGTCGGCGATGCAGGAAAGTCGATGACTATAGTCGGTAAGCCACTTGTTATCAGAAGAGATTACAGTCGGTAACAGATTAGTAACCTCTGTCGGTAATAGTAAAAACTACGGTCGGTATTGTCAGTATGTAAAGTTTGTTAGTTATTTTCAATTTGCATATTTAGCTAATAAATATAATTTTCTTAATACGACAATAAGTATTGTGCACAGATGATGACAGTGATAAAAATTTTATACATTTACACGAAACATCTTTGCACAATCCAGAAAAATATAGCAGATTTATAAAAAAAACTAATAAGTGTTCAGAGCAAAATAACTCTTATTGTTTCAATAAACAAAACAATAAAAAACTATAAGAATAGGTAGCGTAAAGAAATTTAATTCTACATTATTTTGAAATGTCAAGCAATGAAATCAAAGAAACACATAAATTTTATCACTCAGAAAACAGTTATCTTGAACATTAAGAAGAAAAAAATTTTTTTTAATAGAGAGGCATTGCAAGCTTAAATACAGAATATGAGTCTGTTTGCATATGTTCATCAACAGAACGTGACGTGTAAGGATATTCTGATCTATGTTAAATCGCATTGCTTATAGGTATAAATACCAGAAAATACTTGTTTCATTTGAGTTTATGTGTATATTTAATCGGAACGTTCTACAGGCGCTGCAATATTATAGAAAAATTATTAACTACGCGATCACCGTTCAGAAATTGATGGATACTGGGAGGATTTTAGATTTTTCTATCCTTTCAAATTATAAGAATGATAAAAATTATCTAGTTATCAAACAGTATGTACTACTGCTGGTAGGTTCTTTTAGTATTAATACATTTTCAAAAATAATATTTAGTCATTACAGTGCGATTCCAATTATCTTTTATAAATTTGTATCTGAATATTTTACAATAATATCTGCAGTGAGATGATGAGTCAAAGAGCTTTAAGGTCCCTCTACGCATACATATATATAGTACACCAAGATGTGAAAATTTATCTTCCTAATTTTGCCTCACGTAAGTGTAATATCGCGAAAAAAAGATATAATTCGATAGACTGGTTCAATACAATTGCACTGATTCAATTTTAGCTCGGTTGATCAATCCAATTATTGAAAAATAATTTTTAAATAATTGATTTGATCAAACGAGTTAAAATTGAATCAATGCAATTGTACAATACTGAGCTATCGAATCATATATTTTTTTCTGCGATATTTCACTTACTCGAGACGAAATCAGGGAGACAAATTTGCCTATACATTTTGGTGTGCTATATATATGTGTGTGTGTGTGTGTGTGTTTGTGTGTGTGTAGAGGGGCCTTAAGAAATGTTTAAATTGAAATATAATTTGCTAAATATGTTCTTTCATTTACAGTCTTATTGTTATGAAAAATATTCTAAACAAACTTCTACAAAATTAATTATGAATAAATTATATCCGATGTAACACGTGAAACCCGATTCTTCTTTGAATCTTTTATTTTTTAATTTCAATAGCAACATTATTGAATTAATGTGTTAAACTGAATAAAATTTTAAGGAGAATAATATAATGAACTGAAAACAAACCATGCCAAAAATAATAGAAATACGTATGAAATAATATAAATATTTGAATTTCCATAATTCAATAATGGTTATAATTGATTTTGTAAAAGATTATGAAGACTCGAGTTTTTGGAAAATAATATTGATAGTTTTCTTATTTTCTCAAACTTTGATTGAACAAATTATGAATAAAAATCGCTAAAATTGAATCACAGATAAAATAATGCCAGAGACATAAATATATCCAGTTGTAAATTGAAAAAAAAAATAGATTTTATCATTTCAGGAATAAAAAATTGAAATGATTGTTCTATAAACTTACTTCACAAAAAAAATGTACAGTGCATGCATTTTGAATTCGTTACATGCATTTTACGAACCTGTAATGATTTTCTTCTCGAATTCTGTAATTGATTTCTGGGCAACCTAAAACATAATATAACGAATTAAAATTTGTAACATTTATTTCTAGTTACATAATATTTAAATGAGAAAAAGTTTATGCCATATTCGAGTTTATTATAATCTTACGTTATTGTTTTTTTTTTTTTTTTTTTTTTTTTTTTTGAAAAAAAAAAAAAAAAAAACAACTCTCGAATATAAATTATTGCCTGACAAAGATGCATTTACAAAACTATCAGTAAAGTCATAGCAAAATAAGTTCAGATCTATCAATGTAGGTTATTTTCCTAAAAATGATTCTGCACAAACTATGTTTGAGAACTGGTCTATGATTATTAAACTGAAACTATATAGAATGTTTATATCTTTATGGAGACTGTGATATAATCTTGATAAGCTTTGTAAAACAATCTAGAATAAAAATAAACGACATATTTGAGGAATATTCAATGGAATTAAGATTTATTTAAAAATATAGCTTAAAGTTTACATTTATACTTCATAAAAACAAATTATTAATACTTTCAAACAACGTAAATTAATCTTAACATGAATCTGTGATTGGATTGGAATATTTGAAGAATATGACGTTTTTCTAAATGTCATGAAGTTGATTGTGAAAAATATAATAAAATAGCAAATGCCGAGGTGATTGATAAAAGTAAGTATTAAATGGTTATATCGATTAATACGACGACGTCTTCGACTGTGAACGTGAGTATTTATACGGTGCGATGCAACAATAAGAAAGATGGATAAAGAAAAAATTTTTTCATCAGCGCCGCATACCTATCAAAGTACGTCGTCGCAACGACGAGGTTTTTCGATCGGTCTAAGTGGAAAAGAGACAATCCGCGAGAAACGTAACCATGGCAACCTGCTCCATTGGAGATTGCCGTGTTGAATGACGCTCTGTCTAAAATAAAATTTCACTGATCACTGATATTTCTCACGTGCCGACAGATATAAAAAAACGAAGGGAGAAATACGTGGCACTGACCAGCGCAGGGTATTCATAAAAACTTACTTCAAGTAATAAACTTGAATTTGTCAAAGCTTCAGAAGGCTGGAAGACGCCGCCACCGCCGCACAGACATTTATTCACATTTCTGTTTGGAGTTGCACTTTGGAGCAAGACTGTTCACGTGCACTGGCGCGCTGGGCCTCACAAATATTAGCACTCATTGACGCGCCTATCCATGGATAAAGCAATTGACTCGAAAGTACTGTAAAAATGGAAATGTCAAGTGCGCGTTTGATCAAAACAGTGTCGACGGTGTAGTCATGATGGAGGCAACACTAGGCGGCCATGATGCTAGAAGCCAGCAGAGCGACCCAGTACCCGTACCCACTACCCAGTGTCGGAATATGACGACAAGAGCGCCCACAATATGCGGGGGCGGTTAGTGACACTCAGTACTACGGTTAAATATTCCTCCGGTCGGTAATGCCGGTAAGATAGATCTCTTCCGTTCTCGATCAATTATATCCCTTACTATTTAATGCAACCCCTTTCCAATCTCGTATATTAGCTTATTAAAGTGTTGAATATTTGATTACTGCGTTTATCTAATCTATTTTATACAGATAGACTGAATTCATCGATTTTTTTTAAGTCTATTTCTATTATAAGAGCTGTTGTATCAGCAACATAATAAAAATATTATGCACATTTAGATCCGTGTGATAAATTGGGAAAAGAATGGTTTAAAGACTAACTAATATCTCTTGATTAGCGATCGCTAATCAAGAGATATTTATACCATGGGGGGGTGCTACACTTCAAACACACAAATTAATATCTTCATTATATTTGACTCTATTATCTTGACTTTATTTAACTGCCCGCTGCAATGACATTATAAGTATTTTCATTGTTAAAACGAAAAAATAAAATATCTATTATTGCTGATCGAACGAATTGATTGATAAAATTCGTAAGCGTATAGATACTACAGCCGTATAAGCTAGCTATAGCAAAAATATATAATATAAAAAATAGCCACGTGGCTGTGGGATGATGGTTAAAAATAAGTAAGAAAGGGCTGATAGAGGGCATTGCATAAAAGTGTCGTGTATGGAAAGTTGAGCGTGAAACTCGAGCGATATATCGAGAGGCATTGAATGCCGGGAAGGGGATACGCTGCGTATTGGATATAGATGGGGGCACAATTTTCCATTCAGTTGGAAGATCGTGCGAGTTGCTTTGAGATCAATCGATCGTTGCGTAGGCATGTGTAGGTGGCCCTAGTGGTCGCAGAGGGGCAAGCGAGCGAGCGAGAGAGCTGGCGGACCAAGCAAGGTGACAAGGGGCCAAGGGGGCAAGGGGCTGAGGCTGAGCCGCAGAAAGGGAAAGCTCCCGCTGGAAGAGCGGCGGCAAGCTGGCAAGAGATGGGCTTTTTGTGTGCTTGTATTTGACCCAGGGGAAATCTAACTTGGTTTTATTGACCAAGTTTTTTGTTGTTGTTTGAGCGTTGATTGTGCGGCCAGCTTCTGGCGTCAACTCAATTAGCGCGAGTTGTGATTAGAGTGTCAAATACGAAGAGCGTTACGTGTCGTTGGAAATCAATAGATTATCAATTGAGATAAAGCGGAGCGGGGAAAAAAATGAGTCGCAAACACAGGCCTCACGAGTTTGGGGAAAGAGAATGTAGTCGAAGGTGAGAATGAATGAGCCACTGCAGGAGAGGATTTCGGAGAGCTGGCTACGCTCTGCTGGAGAGCTGGTAGAGCAGCAGTAATTCGTGAGATTAATTAGCCGCGACGTATAGTCTAGAAAGCTAGAGAGAGAGAGAGGGGGGGCGGGGGGGCGGGGGGGGGGGGGGGGGGGGGGGGGGGGGGGGGGGGGGGGGGGGGGGGGGGGGG